>CAUYLG010007770.1:0-74243 GCA_963573385.1 Cacajao melanocephalus | reverse complement strand
GGAATGCAGGAGTGGGTGTGGGGAGCCTGCATGGAGAAGGCAGGCGCCAGTAGGACGTCCGGCCTCCTGATAAGTGTTATCAGGTGCGGAGGGGGTGAGTATTGTCCATCCGGCTCCTGGCGAGGCTATCGGCCTTACACTTCCCAAGATAACATTGCTTCAGAGTAATTTCCTAACTGCCCTGGGACAGGCCTGAGATCCTGTTCCAGGGTACCTGGGGGACATATCCTGTCTTAAGGAGAAGTATTCACCTCCCCATCCCCATCCCCAGTCCTGGCTGCTTTTCCCAAATGCATCATTTGTCCATCCTCATTGCCCCATTCTAACCACATGTTACCTCCGGAGATACCTTCCCCTTCATTGAGGGAACATCCACCTAATAACCGTTAGCTCCATATTCTGCTGGGTTTCTTTAGAGCACTTTGTGAAAATTTGGAAGTATTTGATTTGTTTCTTCTTCATTGTCTCTTTCCTCCACTAGAATGTGAGCTCCCCGAGAGCAGGGACTGTGTATATCTATATTATTCACTTTGTATCCCCAGCACCTAGCATGGTGACCACCACAGCACAAGCACTCTGATGTCGGATAACTGAGTGAGTAATAGTACAAGCTGACATGTACCAGCCTGTGTTTCTAACTTGTGTTAGACGCTTGGATATTCAAAGATTGTATAAGACATGGCCCTTGTCCTCAGAGCTTTCATAGTCCGGTAGAGGAGACAGACGTGTAAATGAGTAAATACAGTAATTTTAACCAACATATGTTCATTGAACAGTTACTACTGGGTCTTCTAGTAGGTGATGTGGGAAGATAAAAGAATGCAAATGACAATATTCCAGTCCTCATGGAGCTTCTAATTTGAAAAACTTAAAATAGACCAAAAAAAAAAAAGAAGCCTTCTGTGTTCCTGGAAACCCAATTTTCTTTTTATTATTTCTAATCGAGCTCCTAGTTAACTTTGATGTCAGGGGAGATGAGGTCTGAGTGGATAGTTGCTGCAAAGATGATTTTCATAAATCATCTCTTCCTCTCCACCAACTAATTAAGAGATTGATCTCACTCATAAATATCTCTTTTATGGCCTACTTACTGGAGGTTCCATTGCTTCTCTTTTAAAATGCAGATATTTCTGTTGGGTGAATGCAGAGAGAGGGAATTATTTTAGATTTAAGTTAATCCTCAGATACTTATTTCAGTTACTTTATTTTATTAAAAAACCCTGAGGCCTAGAAGGCTATCTGATGTATTCAAGGTTATACAGATTGGAAGTAGAGCTGGGCTAGAACAGACAGACCCCTGGCTCCTTGCTCACTGTTTGTCCCTCTTCCACTTGCCCCTCGTGCATTCAAGCAAGAGGCTAGTGTCCACCTGTCTAGAGAAGAGCAGATTTTGTTGTTGTTGTTGCTGTTTTATGGTAAACATCATTTGACAACCCATTTCTTGGACTTTTGTCATTCTGATTACAAGATCTACTATATTAGATTTCACTATGCTAATGATTCTAGCATTCTTTAGAAAACATATAAGAAATTTCACAGCAAAATGAGCATTCCTTTCACATTGGTCATCTTGACAGACTATAAATCCCTTCCAGTGATTGAGATACTGCACAAAGCGTTTTGGAAAAGCCATTCATCTTGAATCCTGAGATGAGCCTTTTAGATCCCTCCCAGGTTGACAACTCTTCACATGTATTTTAAACATTAATTTGCTTTTAGAATCTAGTCTAAGGTTATTTGGAACTAAAACTTCTGAGTAGTCCAACATAATAGAGGTAGAAACTATTTGTTAAATGAACAGTAAAGATTGAGCAACTGTCTTTGCATGGTCCAGAAAGTGACTTTGAAAGCCACTCCAAGAAAATCATTCCAAACATGTTTCGAATGGTTGCAACATTGTTGGGATTAAAGAGAAGGCTCCCAAGGTATCCTCCTAGAGTCCAAGGTATAAATTCTATTCCTGATGTGTTCATTCATTCTGCATTCATTCAACAGACATTTACTGAATGCTTTATACTTGCCAAGGTCTATGTTAGCTACTTGGGATTGATGGATTAAAATAGTCCCCAGCCTTGAAGCACTCAGGCTAGCAGGGGGAAATGACAATCTAAATAAATAAGTGCAATTAAGTTTTGTATGGACTGAGATAAAACCATATACATTGGGAAAAAGGGGTCAGTTCTGTAGGTCCTGGGAATGGAAAGATCTATTGAAAGACTTTATAAAAGAAGAGATGTGGTCAGGCACAGTGGCTTACTCCTGTAATTCCAACACTTTGGGAGGCTGAGGCGGGCGGATCACAAGGTCAAAAGTTTGAGACCAGCCTGACCAACATGGTGAAATCCCATCTCTACTAAAAATACAAAAATTAGCCAGACATGGTGGTGCGCACCTGTAATCCCAGCTACTCTGGAAGCTGAGGCAGGAGAATCACTTGAACCCGGGAGGTGGAGAGTGCAGTGAGGTGAAATTGCGCCATTGCGCTCCAGCCTGGGCAACAGAGCAAGACTCGTCTTAAAAAAAAAAAAAAAAAAAGGAAATGCTTAATGGGTTGGGTGCTTTCAAGCAGCTGATGCATTTCAGACAGAGAAAGCACAAGCAAAGTCACTGAGATAGGAACAATTTGGAGAGTGACCAGCAAAGTTCATCATGGTTGGAACCTGATGTGTGAGGAGGGGTGAGAGGTAAGGCAGGAGAGTCAGGCAGGGTACCAGATTAATGCTACTACTAAGCAGCCCATGAAGGAGGTATTTATGAGTGAAATTCAAGCAAGTGCCTTGTATTTCATGCCAAGGAATCTGTTGGTTATGCTGTTGTAGGTAGGCAATAGGAGCCATTAAAGAATTTTCAGTCAGGAAGTAATGTGATCAAATGTGCTTTAGAGTAATAATTTGGACTATATGCAAACAATTGGAGCAATGAGATGCGGAGCTGAAATACCATTAGGAGACTAGAGCAGATGGCAGCGGGTCGGGGGGGTGGGGTCAGGATGTGGACACGAGTGTAACAAATAAGGAATTACAGAGGTTTTGTTTTGTTCTTAATTGATCTGGTTATACACTTCATTCAAAATAGCAGCATCTGGGCGTGTTGGCTCATGCCTGTAATTGCAGCATTTTGGGAGGCTGAGGCGGGTGGATCACAAGGTCAGGAGATCAAGACCATCCTGGCCAACATGGTGAAACCCCGTCTCTACTAAAAATACAAAAATTAGCTGAGCGTGGTGGGTCTCACCTGTAGTCCCAGCTACTCGGGAGGCTGAGGCAGGAGAATCGCTTGAACCTGGTATTCAAGCGATTGAATGAGCCGAGATCATGCCACTGCACTCCAGCCTGGCAACAGAGTAAGACTCTGTCTCAAGAAAAAAAAAACAAAAAAAAATCCCAGCAGCCAAGAGATACCATTTTACAGTTAGGATTAATTGCCAGATTTGTGATAGAATATAAATTCTGTTCGAATCAAAAAATGCTATGGAACAACTTTCTAAAATGTATTAGTTTTAAATTATGTGCACAGTATGACACATGTTATTGTGTGACCCCCCCCGAATGTACGACCCCCTTCTGTCGTCCTTTCCCAGTTGTCTAGTCCCAAGTAACACTCTGAGAGTCGAAGGCCGAGTCCGTTTATTGGGGTCTACGGGCAACTCGAGCAGGCGGAGAGAGGGAGAAAGGGAGAGCTGCGCCCAGCGGCTGGGGCTGGGCGATTTTATAGGGATGGGGAGGTCTGCAGTTGAGATGGCGGTGAGTGGTTGGTGAATGATCAGGATGGGTGGAGAGGGGAGCTGTGTCGCATGGGGACTGGTTCATCTTTGGCGGGCTGGAGCTGTGTTGTATGGGGATTGGCTCAGCTTTGGCGGGCTAAGGCTGGGCCATGATTGGTTGCCCAGTGTTACCAGGCAGACTGAGGTCTATAGGCGGTCTCCCGGATGTGGAGATCAAGAGGGAGGGGAGAGGTAGAGGTTTTTCTACCAAACACTAGGATTACAGGCATGAGAGGATCTCATGCCGGGCCAGAAGGGGTCTTAAACAGGTAGAAGCCATGTGACCCAGATTTTCCACTACAAGCACAATTTCAAATATTCTTCCCCTCTGTGGGACCATGAGTCATAGGTCACCTGGCTATATCTTAATTTAATTTATTTTTATTATTATTTTTTGAGACAGAGTCTCATTCTATTGCCCAGGCTGAAGTGCAGAGTGCAATGGCACGATCTCAGCTGACTGCAACCTCTGCCTCCCAGGTTCAACTGATTCTCCTGCCTCAGACTCCTGAATAGCTGGGATTATAGGCACCTGCCACCATGCCCAGCTAATTTTTGTATTTTTAGTAGAGATGGGGTTTCACCATGTTAGCCAGGCTGTCTTGAACTCCTGATCTCAGCTGATCTGCCTGCCTTGGCCTCCCAAAGTGGTGAGATTACAGGCATGAGTCACCACGCCTGGCCTCATATTCATTCTATAGGCAAAGAAACAGCATAAATAATTTCCCATTGTGGAAATGTGAATGATAAAAGAAAAATAATATTAAAATTAAAAAACATAATTTGCTAAATATCACACAAGTAGTTAGTGTCAGATGGAAATTCTAAACTGTTACTTCCTAACTGTCCTACTAACCAATCTCCAGGACAAATGTCAAGGTCTCTGGCAGTGTAATTCTAGACTTTTTCACTACTTACACTGAATATGCAGTTTATGGTTTTCATCATTAAGAAGACAATCTGAATTTTAAAAGGAAGTTTCAGATGAACTAACATTTTTTCCTCCAAAAATGAATGAATGTTTTCAATTGAGAATTGAGAGCTGGCAAGAGTCTATTTTGATTAAGCTGAGAGCCCTTTTAGTAACCAGTTTTAGGATAAACTGAGGAGAAGCTAACAAGACGTGAATGTGTGAGCTTTACTTTAGAATATTTGAGTTATAATGCATACAATTAAATTGTAATAATTGAGTCAATAAATAATCATAAAATAAGGCCGGGCGCAGTAGCTCATGCCTGTAACCCCAACACTTAGGTAGGCCAAGGTGGGTGGTTGCTTGAGCCTAGGAGTTCGAGACCAGCATGGGCAACACGGCAAAACCCTGTCTCTACGAAAATACAAAAATTAGCTGGGTGTGGCAGTGCTTGCCTGTATTCCCAGCTACTAGGGAGGCTGAAGTGAGAGGATCGCTTGAGCCAGGGAGACTCAGGCTGCAGTGAGCTGAGATTGCATTACTGCACTCCAGCCTGAGCTCCAGAGTAAGACCGTCTCAAAAAAAAAAAAACAAAAAAACAAAAAAAAAACATACAATAAAATAAATTCAGGGAGATTTGTTTAGATATGATTATTCACTGCTATC
The DNA here is from genome assembly GCA_963573385.1 of Cacajao melanocephalus. NCBI lineage: Eukaryota > Metazoa > Chordata > Mammalia > Primates > Pitheciidae > Cacajao > Cacajao melanocephalus. The sequence continues at coordinate 68,901 of CAUYLG010007770.1, read as the reverse complement.
TAAAATAAACTGTAGATTCTAGGCTTTATAAGTTTTCTCAATCATAAAGAGTGAAAAGGGAAACCCAGTGAGACATAATGATTCTGACTCTGGGAAATAAAGCTGTGTGTAGCATTTCCTCCTCACTCTCAGTACCAGCCTAAAGGAGGAGAATGGGAAGGCTGAAAGGCTCTCAGCCTCAGATGATCGAATGACAAGTTTCAGAATGACAGGTTGCAAAATAATTTCAAATGCTACTTACTTCATTTTAAAAATAACTTTTTTTTCTGTCTCTAAAAGTACTATTTATACTTCATAGAAAACTTGAAAAAAATAGAAGAAAACTGAAAGAAATAATCACCCATACTCTTCATGTTTAGATAACCTTTGTTAATATTTGAATGTTTTTCATTCTTTTTCTCAAAATATTGTAATATTTTTATATAGCTAATACCATGTTAATAGATTTTAGTCTCCTCTTTAATTCAGGATAGCATTATGAATATTTTCCTATGTCATTTAAAATTATTTGCAAAAAGTTTGTAAATGGCTGTGAGATATCATAACCATACCCTAATTTATGTAATGATTTTCTTATTTACAAGTACCATGTGTAATGCTGTAGTTAACGTCTTTGCATGTAAGTGTCCATATTTCTGTTTATTTCCTACAGAGAGGAGACTAGAATTTGAACTGCTATGTCAGAATTTGAACGATTTAAGATTCTTGGTAACATCTTTCAGATTAACTTTCAGATAATTGTACTAATTGATGCCCCTACAGCCTGTGGGTGAAATGCCTGTCTTACCACTGACTCAACATCTCTGAAAGATGATCACTTTATGGACTTTTTTTGCTTATCTGAAAGGGACAAGGGGATACCGTGTTGCTATTTTAGTTTTTATTTGATTATTAGTGAGTTTGAATATATTTTCATGTAATTATTACCAATTTATATTTCCTTTTCAGCAAGTTCTCTGCGTTCTTTAACCATTGGGAGTTCTTTGATAAAGTAATTTAGATGTACGCATAATGACAGCCTATTATCTGTCATTACTATCTATTTTCTTTTTAATTTGGAGAATCATTCTCTTTCAGAACTTTCTAAGAAAATTTCATAAATGAATAAAATAAATTTTTAAACTTGTCACAACTGTAAAATACTGCTTGAAATAACTTGGGAATGACAATACTTTTGTAAAATGATTCATAATCAAACACTTGACCGGAAAAAGGCTTTAGTCCTGGCTCTGCCTCAAACCAGAATTTTTATCTTAAAACAAAATTTTAATCAATCATAGTTTGTTTATCTGGAAAATAAGATGGTTGATCTTTAAGAGTCCATCCAATTTAAAAGCTAGGCAACTTGTGCTTACAAAAAACAATACACAGCACCATCTAGAGGTAAAAAGAAATACTTTTGTACATTTTTCACTTACTAAAAAATGATTTTTAGCCTTAAAACCACAATATTAAATTCATATATTTTATACTTGCAGAAAGTACCTGGGTAAATCTATGAGAATTATAATAGGTCTGTCACATCAGATAAAACTTTTAGAATAAATGTCATAGTAGCTGTAAGAATTCTTAGTTCCTATATGAATCTAGGTCATTTTCTTCTCCCTATCAAGACTTTTTAGGGGATCAACTATTTTTGTTGGCATTCCTTAAGAAAATCAGTAATACCCTCTTAATTCTAACACTAAGGATCATAGATGTCTACCTACTACTGTGATATATTGTATATACAATACATATTGGGTATACTGGATGCTGGATGCATTCCTTTTTTTTTTTTTTTTTTTTTTTTGAGAAAGAGTCTTGCTATGTCACCGGGCTGTAGTGCAGTGGCACGATCTCAGCTCACTGAACCTCCCAGGTTCAAGCGATTCTCCCACCTCAGCCTCCCAAGTAGCTCGGACTACAGGCATGCGCCACCATGCCCAGCTGATTTTTGTATTTTTAGTAGAGACAGGGTTTCACCATGTTGGCCAGGATGGTCTCGATCTCCTGACCTTAAGTGATCCACCCACCTCAGCCTCCCCAAGTGCTGGAATTACAGGTGTGAGCCACTGTGCCTGGTTTGGGAAGCATTTTTTATCCTGGGGGCTTTGTGGACTTGCAGAAACTATGGTCACAAAAACAATTCCTCTATGGTTAGATACACAATGCCATTCCCAGGCTTCAGCTTCAGGGAAGGAATCCCTAAATTGTAAATGTGGCTAGTAACAGAAAATTCCAGTGGTGGCACCCTGAATCTAGTTGGACTTGAAGAAAAATGTAATCTCTGCAGAGGTGTGAAGTCTATACCAGACATCTGGTCATTGTTAACATCTGGATTATCACCACAGCTCTTTTCCCACACCAATGTTAGTGACAGCTTCCTCCTTATCATCACTTTTGGAACTGTGCTATTTTATTTTATTTGATATTTATTTATTTAGGAATGGAGTCACACTCTGTCACCCAGGCTAGAGTGCAATGGCCAATCTCGGCTCATTGCAACCTCTGCCTCCCAAGGAACTGTGCTTTTTTAACTTGCAGTTTCCAAATTGTTCTGAATGTGTCCTTCAGCTTCATCATGTTTTGGCTTCCAATTAAATTGTAAACTCACCAAGTGAAATTGCATCTTCTAACTGTCTTGGCTTCACTGCCCACCGCGCCCCCAGGTGTGCCATAATGTGAACACTTATGTGGACTAGGTAGCACTGCCTTGCTAGGAATTATTAAATACAACTCTTCGCCAACACGAAGGTGAATGTACAAGGTTAAATGGAGTTCAGGCGGATAAACATTCAGTATTTGTTGTGACAAAGTTCATGAACAGTATTTCCTCAGATCTAAGTTTACCCACGAGTGACGTAACTTAGATTTAAAAGAAAAACGACAACACCTTTTCTGAATCTTCCTTCAATTTGTATGGTCCGCAATTTCTAATTCAGATTTTGAGAATAGATTCTCTTCAGGAAATTGCATAATCATAATTTTTTTTTAATTAGGGAAGAGTAAAAAAGAACTACAATTTTTTTCTCCAAGTTTTTATTTTGAAAAATTTCAAACATCCTTAAAAGTTGGGAGAACGGGATAATGAGCACTCATAAACCCACCACCTTTATCTAGCTATTAGTAACAGTCTTTTTTATCTATTTTTATTTGTGAACCATTGAAAGTAAGTCACAGATACCATGACACTTTTTCCCCTAAATATTTCCTCAAGCATCATTTAAGAACAAGGATATTCTCCTTCATAACCCCAATGTCATTATCACACCTAAGAAAATCAACAGCAATACCCTATCTTATATCCAGCTTGAATCCAAAAGTCTGGAATTGTCCCAAGGATGTTCTTTATAGCTCTATTTATTTATTTATGAGAGTGTCCCTCTGTTACCCAGTTTTGAGTGCAGTGGCATGATCACAGCTCACTGGGCTCAAGTGATCCTCCTGCCTCAGCCTCCTGAGCAGGTGGGACCACATGTGTGTGCCACCACGCCTGGCTAATTTTTGTATTTTTTGTAGAGACAGAGTTTCACCATGCCGCTCAGGCTGGTCTCAAACTCCTACGCCCAAGTGATCCTCCCACCTTGGTCTCCCAAAGTGCTGAGATTACATGTATGCGTGAGTCTTATTTTTTAAAATGAACGTTTAATCTAGATTTACACATCTCGTATGGCTAGGTCATCTCTGAATCACTCATTGATTGGGCATCTACCATGTCCCAAGCTACACAGGCCATCCTATTTATCTCACAAGAAAATTTGAGATAGTTTTTGTTGTTATGTAAAATGGCGATAAAGAATCTACTTTTGAGTATTTCAATGTATTAGTTTTGTTGTTGTTGTTGTTGTTTTTTAGTTTTGTTGTTGTTTGTTTTGTTTTGTTTTTGAGACAGAATCTTGCTCTGTCATCCAGGCTGGAGTACAATGGCGCAATCTCTGCTCACTGCAACCTCCACCTCCTGGGTTCAAGTAATTCTCCTGCCTCAGCCTCGCAAGTAGCTAGGACTACAGGTGCATGCCACCACACCTGGCTATTTTTGTATTTTTAGTAGAGACGGGGTTTCACCATGTTAGCCAGGATGGTCTCAATCTCTTGACCTCATGATCCATCCAGCTTGGCCTCCCAAAGTCCTGGGATTACAGGCGTGAGCCACTATGCCCAGCCAAGGATGCAAATTAACAAGTGCATTCAGAGTGTGTTGATGCCTGGCCATTCCTGCAGTTTTGCCTGTCAGAAATTTGACCTTAATTATGCAGATATCCATACCTTTTTGCCAGTCAATGCTGTGCTCATGAAAATGAACTTGTTGAAGATTTTGTCACCAGCAACAAAGTATTTTTCAATTCATGTCTTCAGAAATATTTTAAATGTAGAGAACAAAAACCAATAAAAGAACAAATTTCAGGCCAGGCATGGTGGCTCACACCTGTAATCCCAGCACTTTGGGAGGCCAAGACGGGCTGATCACATGAGGTCAGGAGTTCGAGACCAACCTGGCCAAAATAGTGAAACCCCATCTCTACTAAAAATACAAAAATTAGCTTAGCGTGCTGATGGGCGCCTATAATCACAGCTACTCTGGACACTGATGCAGAATTACCTGAACCCTGGAGGCAGAGGTTGCAGTGAGCAACTTTGGGCTACTGCACTCCAGCCTGGGCAACAGAGAGAGACTCCATCTCAAAAAAAAAAAAAAAGAAAAGGATACATTCCATTAATAATCATACATTGTATCCAACACATACAAAAAATACTACAGTATTTTCTTTTTAATAGACTAGAATTTAAATGTCATAAGATCAGGAACTTTGTCTATTTGCATGACTGCTAAATTCACAGTGCTATCATATTATAGGCATTCAATCAATATTCACTAAATGGATATGTTAAATGTTTCAACTCTTGAGACAACTAATAGGCGCTGAGAAGACAATGACCACAAGCAGACCACTTGATCTAGCGGTAACACAAAGTGGGTGCTTTCTGATCCACAGCGCTGTCACCTGAAGCACCCCCAGCAATCGGGCAGAAACAACACATCTGAAACTGAACCCAAGGGCACTTGAAGGCACAGGTCGAAAAAGCAGGGGACTTCCACCTTCAGCCTGTGTACTCTGTCACACTACCTCTCCCCTTGCAACCTTCACCCACAGGCCTGTGGGGAGCTCCAGATGACATGAGCTGAGGCTAGAAAAACCCATACCTACTAGGGGGAGGGAATAATACCGCATGTTCTCTTCTAAGTGGGAGCTAAATAACAAGAACACATGGACACAGAGAGGGGAACAACACATACCCGGGCCTCGCTGAGGGTGGTAGATGGGAGGAGAGAGAGGGTCAGAAAAAATAACTAATTGGGTACTGGGTTTAGTACCTGGTTTAATAATCTGTGTAACAAATCCCTGTGACATGAGTTTACCTGTATAACAAACTGCACATGTATCTCTGGACTTAATATAAAAGTTAGAAAAATATAATAAAATAATTTTTTTAAAGTATTGATTACATGTTGAAATGATAATATTGAATTACTTGCAAGCCTTAATAACTAAGACTACTTTCTGGTATAAGGATAGATAATAGACCAACAGAGCAAAACAGACAAAGAAACAGGCTTCTATTTACACAGCAATCTGATATATGACAGATGGCATTACAGATCAGTGTGGAAAAGATCGATCAATCAATACATTATATGGGGACAATGGCATATCCATTTTGGATATATTTAGATGTGTACCTCACACTTAAATACAAATTAATCCTAGGGAACCTAAGTCCACAGCTATGAAAAAAACACTTTCAAACTCTTAGAAAGACACATGTGAAAGTTGAAGACATTACGCTAAAAGAAAGAAGCCAGTCACAAAAGGAGAAATACTGTATGATTCCACTCATACGTGGTAACTGTAGTCAAATTCATGGAGACAGAAAGTAGAATGGTGGTTGCCAGAGGCCTGGGTTTTGGGGAAATGGGGAGCTATTGCTTACTGGGTATAGTGTTTCACTTGGGGATGATGAAAACTCTACAGATGAATGGTGAGGATGGTTGCACAGCAAACTGAATGTACTTAATGCTACTGAAGTGTCCGCTTTAACATGGTTAAAATGATAAATTCTATATGTTTTCTGTGTTTTACCACAATTAAAAAAAAAAAAAACTCTTAGAAAACAATGTTACACTCCTTAACAGCACACTATTATGCAGACAGCACCTCCCACTGATAACGAAAAATACTTAATAGGCATTAAAAATATTCTTTAAAACATAAAATCACTCACCGGTAAAATCACAGGCCAAAATCTAAGCAAAAGTGGGAATTCAGAGCAGACTGCAAGAAAAGACGTTTTGGTGCTTAGAGGCTTAAGAGGGCAAATAAGAGCACATTCCTAAGAAATTGTAACCAAAACCTGAGCCTCACCTGGGTATTCTGCCCAAATGCACGTCAGCTGATGATTCCCAAAGCCTGCAGCTACAGTGTTAAAGTGGCCCTGGGTTAGCAGACCTCTAAGCACCTGGTAGAAATAAGTATAAATACTTTTTGAAGAGATTCACCTTCATCTGAGGCCTCACAACATCCCCACAAATAATTTTCTAGGGATAATGAACAGCTTACAGTTAAAAACAAAACAACAAAACAAAGAGCAACCATGCAAGAAACAAAGCACCATGAGGAAGAACCAGCAGAAACAACACAGCAGAAAAGGACTCACAGAGATTGTTATTAACAAAAGGAACAGTCTAGACAGTCCCAGATGCAAAAAAGAAAGTAGCAAATATATTAGTAACATATAGGTGAATGTTGACTGTATAAAATAAAAACAATTATTTATGGTGTAAAATTTGAAAAGACAGAATTAAAATACACCGCAACAATAATATAGATCAGGAGAAAGATAAAAGGAGTCAAAGTGTTCTAAGGTTCTTATACCAAAAGTAAAAGTATTGCTTAGCTACAGACTTTGATAAGTTAACATGCATGTTGAAATTTCTCATAACCACTATAAAACAGAAACAGTGTGCTTATAACATCTAAAGGAGAAAACATGTAATGATTATTCCAGAAACCTCAATCAATTCAAAAGAATTCAATAAACAAGGGAAAAAGAAATTGAACAAATAAAAACATTTTATCAAATATTCAAGAAATAATTCCAAATTGTTTCAATGGATAGTATAACATGTTAGTGCAACACTTACAAGAAAAAGGAAAAAGATAATTATATACCAATCTCATTCACAAACATAGATGTAAAAATCCTAAGCAAAATAATGGCAAATCAAGCAATGCATAAGAAAAGGAAAATATAATGTAACTAAGTTGGGTTTATTTTAGAAGCACAGATTGGTTTCACATTTTTTTAAAAAATGTAATTCGCTACATTAACAGATTGAAGTGAAAAAAATCATGCAAGTATCTCAGTAAACACAGAAAAAAGTATTTGATAAAATTCAACATCTATTTATGACTTCAATAACAGATTGAAGTGAAAAAATCATACAAGTATCTCAGTAAATACAGAAAAAAGCATTTGATAAAATTCAACATCTATTTATGACTTCAAAAAACTGTATCTAACAAGAAATAGACTTTTTTTTCTTTTTCTCTCTTTTTTTTTTTAAAGACGGGGTTTCACCATGTTGGTCAGGCTAGTCTTGAACTCCCAACCTCAGGTGATCCACCCCCCTTGGCCTCCAAAGTGCTTGGATTACAGGCATGAGCCACCACGCCCGGCCGAAATAGACTTTTTTTTTTGAGATAGGATCTTTTTCTGTAACCCAGGTTGGAATACAGGGGCACACTCTCGGCCCTGCAGCCTCAATCTCCCAGGCTCAAGCAATCCTCCCACTTCAATATCCCGACTAGCTGGGCCTACAGAAGCAGGCCACCACACCTGCCTAATTTTTCTTTTTCTTTTTATTTATTTTTTTCTTTTTTTGTAGAGTCAGGTTTGCCATATTGCCTAGGCTGGTCTTGAACTCCTGAGCTCAAGCAATCCACCTGCCTCGGCTTCCCAAAGTGCTGGGATTACAGGTGTGAGCCATCGTGCCCAGCCTGAAATAAATAGACTCTTAACCAATGAAATAGGATAAAGAAAAAAAATATGTAAGGATTGGAAATGAAGAAACAAAGCAATTGTTATTTTAGAATAATATTTATAATAAAAAATAATACCCTATCAACAAGGTTACTGGATAGAAAAATCAATATATAAAATTATTTTTTTCTTTATACTGGCAATTAGTAGGTAGAAAATAAAATTTTAGAATGATACAATTTGTAATGGCATAAAAGCATGAAGATGTGGAAATAAATCTAACACTAATTGTGTAAGACATACATGGAGAGATCAAATAAGACCTAAATAAATATACAGGGGCTGGAAGCTTCCTCACTGCAAAGATGCTGAGCTTCACTACTAACCATGAAGTAACTGGTACAGAGTGTCCTCTCTTAGGGTAAACAATAAGAAAACTGGACAAAAGATATGAAACAACTGTTTTCACACACTGTGACAAGAGGTAGGGAAAGACTGAACTTTAAGGGAAGGAATATAATTAAGCCGAACCTTACAATTGCCCCAGCTTCCTATCTGGGGACAATTTTGAGCTTACAGGACAGGGAAGGAAAGCCTAAGCAAAGCACAGTGGTCTCACTAAATTAAGGAGATAGAGACTGGATCTTTGGGAGGTGAGGGAGCTGGAATCCGTAGGGTAAAATTCCAGAGAGGAGAAAGCTATACAGAGAAGGAGCTCCCAAAATCGACACAGGGGTCTTCTTAGGTCTCTGGCTGAATAACTAGTCTGCATACTCATAGAGTGAAACTCCACATGCTGGGCAAAGAACAATTGCCAGAGACTAGAAACTGAACAATTCTCAAAGGACAGAGGGAAGAAGGGCTCAAATCCTACTCAGCCAGAGAGACCTCATTGAGCCATAGGGCAATCAATAGAAACCCCTGAAGGATCAGGGCTTAAAATCTAAACTAGCCGTACAGTGAAGGCTATTCTAGATATACTCTAACAAAGCTTAAAGATAATCCCCCGGCCGGCTCTGTGGCTCATGCCTATAATGCCACTGTTTTGGGAGGCTGAGGTGGGAGAATCCTTTGAGACTAGGAGTTCAAGACCAGCCTGGCAACACAGCCAGATCCTCCCTCTACAAAAAATAAAAAGTAGAAGTCAGCCAGGGGTGATGGCATGCGCCTGTAGTCCCAGTTACTTGGGAGGCTGATGTGGGAGGATCACTTGAGCCCAGTAGTTCATGACCCTTCCACTGCACTCTGTTGATCACGCCTCGGCACTCCAGCCTGGGTGACAGAGTGAGACTCGGTCTCAACAACAACAACAAAAAGGAAAGTAAAAAACCCAGCAAATTGTGAACCAGAAAGCTATATCTATGTAGACACAGTTTAATATTAATATTATAATACACAATGTTCAAATATGTAAACATTGTGAACTATGATCCTTCCACTGCACTCCAGTCTGGGTGACAGAGCAAGACCGTGTCTCAAAAAAAAAAAAAAAAAAAAAAATCCTCCAAACTCTCAAGTTGATCAGCAACTAACCTAACTATAATGCTAACCTGTGGGCCAACATAAACTTCAAAACTCTGAAAAAAGACAACAAAATGTAAATACTTGACAACATAAAATTTAATGTCTGATATCCAATAAGAAAGTATTAGACATAGAAAAAAAGCAGCAGGACCGGGCGCAGTGGCTCACGCCTGTAATCCCAGCACTTTGGGAGGCCAAGGCGGGTGGATCATGAGGTCAGGAGTTTGAGACCAGCCTGGCCAAGATAGTGAAACCCTGTCTCTACTAAAAATACAAAAGAATTGGCTGGGCATGGTGGTGCATGCCTGTAATCCCAGCTACTTGGGAGGCTGAGGCAGGAGAATCGCTTGAACCCAGGAGGCAGAGGCTGCAGTGAACGGAGATGGAGTTACTGCACTCCAGCCCAAGCGACAGTGCGAGACTCCATCTCAAAAAAAAAAAAAAAAAAAGAAAGAAAGAAAGAAAGAAAAAATGCAGCAGGCCGGGCACGGTGGCTCATGCCAGTAATCTCAGCACTTTGGGAGGCTGAGATGGGAGGATCACAAAGTCAGGAGTTCGAGACCTGCCTGGCCAATATAGTGAAAGCCCATCTCTACTAAAAATACAAAAATGATCTGGGCATGGTGGTGGGTGCCTGTAATCCCAGCTACTCGGGAGGCTAAGGCAGGAGAATCACTTGAATCCAGGAGGTGGAGGTTGCAGTGAGCCGAGATGGTGCTACTGCACTCTAGCCTGGGCGACAGAGCAAGATTCCGTCTCAAAAAAGAAAAGAAAAAAAGTAACAAATTGTGAACCAGAAAACTATATCTATGTAGACACAGTTTAATATTAACATTCTAGTACACTTTCTTCAAATATATAAACATTGTGTGTGTATATACAGTATATGTCATATATATATACACTCACATTTATATTTTTGTTCCAGTGCTTTTCACCTTGGCTTAACTTCAATGCTAATGCCCCAAGGGAGATAATATTGGTCCAGAGTGTTACAGAAATAAACAGAGCAAAGTAGGCGGCTCCAAAATATATTTCATGCTGGATTGGGGAAAAGGAACATCTCCATGTGTTGTAAATTTCTCTCCACCTTTTTTTTTAAACGAGAAATCTCACACAGGGAGGACAAGTTTTAGTTTAAAAGTCTCACTAGTACTATACAGCAGTCTCATCCAAATGCTGGTGAAACTTCTGAACATGATCATACTACAAGAGCATTTCTTCTCCCCACACAAGTATTACAAAATCTTCTGCTATTAACATCTATTGGGATTGTCATTCCCAATCACCCTTCCTAGTTCCTGGGATATTCCCTGCCATCTACAGTGGGAAGTATGAAATTACTAATAACCAGAGCAGTGGTTCTCAGATGTGGTCCCTGAGACTGGCAGCATCAGCGTCATCTGGGAATTTATTAGAATTATAAATTATTGGACTCCATCCCACACTTACTGAATCAGAAACCATAGGAGTAGATTCTAGGAGTTTGTGCTTTAACAAGTCCTTCAGGTTATTCAAAAGCTTGTTCAAATTTAAGAACTACCGAATTAGAAAATATTAGTGTACTAGTGGACATTAATGTCATGGACCCAGGATCTTTCTGAGGGAATGTTTCAGGAAGATACCAAAAAGAATATAGAACCACTGCAACCAAACAAATAGAACACCTGGGTCATGCAAAAATAGGCCATCTGGGCCTCTTTGAGGATGGGCATGGGCAGCTTTCACTATTACAATTTGCCCTTTCTTTTCTTTCTTTCCTTCTGTTTTTCTTTTCTACCATTTGAGACACAGAGATATGCATAGTCTTCTCTGTATTACTGCTACTACTATGGCAATAAGCATAAAGGAAAGCAGAAAAGAAAAAGGAAGACCTATCTTCATTCTTTTTAGAAAAATTGTTTAATAATTTCCAGCTGATGGAAACTATCATTCTCAGCAAAGTAACACAAGAACAGAAAACCAAACACTGCATGTTCTCACTCATAAGTGGGAATCGAACAATGAGAACACATGGACATAGGGAGCGGAACATCACAAACCAGGGCCTGGCGAGGGGTGAGAGGCTAGGGGAGGGATACCACTAGGAGAAATACCTAATGTAGATGACGGGGTGATGGATGCAGCAAACCACCATGGCATGTGTATAACTGTGTAACAAACCTGAACTTCCTGCACATGTACCCCAGAACTTAAAAGTATAATAAAAAATAAATAAATAAATAATTTCCAGTTGAAGTGGATATTTGATATTTGCTCTTGTCTCTGCACCTCTCCGTTCTTCTAGCCATAATTATGAATCAGGAGTGTAGGGATGGTGGAATATGAGAATTATCTAGGGAGCTTTATCAGAATATATATCTCCCACCCGCTCTGCGAACTGAGATGCTGACAGAGCAGTGTGGGTGGACTAGTACATACATGCTGAGAAAACTTCCTGTGATTCCAGCCCACTTTTATCCTCACCTCTCCCTACACCCCACCAGTTATCTTGGCCTCTTGTCAATGCAGGAGGAACTGTCAGGATTGCCGAATTTATCTTCTATCCTCTAGTACTTACTAATAGTCACCTGCTATGGCTCAGTGTCATGCTGTGAGATGTGGGTTCTGTCCTCAAGAATTTTATGTTGTAATTTACTACACAAAAGAAACAACCAGTGAAAAGTATCGGACTAAACGCATGAAGTGCTATATGGTGCGATACAGACTTCAGGTCTATGAAATCTGGAGGAGAAGAAGATCCAGGTTTCCCTCTCACTTTTACAACACTGTCTTCTGATCTGGGAACTTTTGGGGTCAGATGGCCCAAGCTGCCAAAAGTGCAAATAGACACTCACATTCCACTCATGCATGCGGATAGAAAATGTTGAGGGGAAGAGTAACAGCAATTGCTTTGTGAAACACACCTGAAAAGTACGAAAGAAGTTAAGGCCAAAATAGGCCAAGAACAAAACAAGAAAAGCCTTTTGATGTAGGGCCACTGATCGGCCTGTGGTTATTTCATGCTTTTCCATCCCCTTCCTGTTGCCTGATCCTCAGCCATTTTGCTCTGGTTTATCTTTTCAGCAGAGTAAGTAGGACAAGGATAAATTTTAGCACAATTTATATATATAAATTTAGCACAATTTATCTTGCATTCCTTAATAATAAAAGGTTTAGTGATGAGAACATTTCAAAGTATTGACTAAGCTTAATGTAGGATATACCATGGAGTGAAAAACAAAAAAAACGAAGGTAAGAATAGTATGTATGTATATATACTATTTCTGTTAAATGTATATATTTCTGTTAAAAGGGGGAAAATAATACATTTAACATAAACATTTTTGGAAAGATACCCAAGAAACTGGCAATATTAGTGGCAGTCACTGGGTGACTGACCAATGGGCAGGGCAAAAAGGGAGTTTTTAGTGAAAACTCTTGTATTTCTTGAATTTTGAACCATTGGTTTGTATGACCTATTTTTAAAAATAAATAAAAAATTTTAAAGTATTGGCTAAGAGGAGATCTAGGAATCTCAATCCTTTCACCTAAGAGGCATCATGGTGTAATAATAGAGTATTGTTTTGAGGGTAAAAAAAAAGACCTGGTTTTGAAACCTGGTCTGTTATTTACTAGTTCCATGACCTTGGCCATGTTCCTTAAGTTAGTTGAATCTCATTTTGGGCATTAATAAAATGGTATAACAAAAGTGGCTTTGTGAGGATTTGACATTATATAAAACTGCCTTGCATTTACTAAATGGTAGCTATTATTCTGTGGATTTCAATTATCCCTGCTATCTGTTACTACCAATTAGGAGCTGGATGGTGATTAAAGGGAACTTGAGTCATGAATTAGGTCTCAGAGAGTCTTAATTTACAAATATCAACTAACACCTGCAGCGGAAAAGCAACATTACAATTTTTTTATTCAGGTATTTTTTTGAGTCTTTAGGTAAGTCCAAGGGCTTTTTGAGGCTTTTTAAGAACTATCCCAAGAGATCAAGCAATCAGTGGCATTAAATGATGGCCAGATCCATAATGCAATCTCATATTGGTTCTGCATTCTTCCCCACTTCACTACCCTTTTGCTATTCCTGTTTCTTGGAACTGCTCTCCGTAATAAAGTAATAACACTTAGGCCTTTTGCCTCAGACTGTGCTTTCTGGAGAAACACAAGCTAAAACCAGGACCTGCCTAATCTCACTGAATACGGTCAGGAACTGCATAGCAGATGCTACTGGTGTCCTGCCCATGTGCTTTTAGGCCTTAATATTAATCAGGCTTGCTGGCCAGGAGTGGTGGTTCATGCCTGTAATCCCTGAAAGCACTTTGAGAGGCTGAGCAGGGAGAATGGCTTGAGCCCAGGAGTTCAAGACCAGCCTGGGCAACATAGCAAAATCCCGTCTCTACCAAAAACAATATAAAAATTAGCCAGGCTTGGTGGCATGTGCCTATAGCTACTTAGGAGGCTGACGTGGGAAGACTGCTTGAGCTCAGAAATGGGAAGTTGCAGTGAGCTGAGATGGCACGAAGCATGGATGACAGAGTGAGACCCTGTCTCAAACAAAAAAAAAAAGTTGGGGGGGGGTTTGCTTTCCCCAAAGTTTACTTCTCTTGCTTTATGATAAGGCTTTCTTTACCACCCTTAAATAATACTTTCTCCAGTTCTGTGGACTGTCTTTTCATTTTCTTGATGCTGTAGTTTTTGGCCCAAAAGATTTGAATTTTAATGAAGTCCAATTTATTAAATCTACTTATTTTCATCACGTGTACTTTTGGTGAGATTTATTCCTATGTTTCCCTTCTAGTAAGTTTTGGGGTTTTTCTGTTTGTTTGTTTTACATTTAGGTATATGATACACTCCTAGTAATTATTTATGTATGGTTGAAGTAGATGTTCAATTTCAATCTTTTGCATGTGGATATCCAATTGTCCCAGCAATAGTTGAAAAGACAATTTTTTCCTCGTTCAATTATTTTGGCAACCTTCTGGAAAATTAATTGACCATAAATACAAGGGTTTACTTCTGGGCTCTCCATTTTATTCCGTTGATTTGTATGTTTATCTATGTCACTACCACTGTCTTTATTACCATAGTTTTGTAAAAGGAAAAAGAAACCATTTTTCCTCTCTACTCAGCACACTTGGAGCACACTTCTGTGACCAGACATGTGTGGGTTCTTCCCCACAACAAGGAATTCTTCAGCAGACACCATCTGGGTGTCCTAGAATTCAATTTAATTCTGATACTATCTACTTGGAGAGAGTGTCACAGGCTCAGTGCCACAGGAATGGGCCCCACCTCCCCACTTCAGACACCACTCGAAAGTCCCAGGCTGTGACCTTTACTTCTGACCTACCAGCTACAAATCAGGGTGCCCACAATGCCCCCTCATTGCCCTCAATAATTTGCTTGGATGGCTCACAGAATCTAGGGAAACCCTTTACTTGCATTTTTTGGTTTATTATAAAGAATATTACCAGCCGGGAGCAGTGGCTCACATCTGTAATCCCAACACTTTGGGAGGCCAAGGTGGGTGAATCACTTGAGGCCAGGAGTTCGGGACCAGCCTGGTCAACACGATGAAACCTGTCTCTACTGAAAATACAAGTTATCAGGGAGTGGTGGCACACGCCTGTGGCCCCAGCTACTCTGGAAGGTGAGGCAGAATTGCTTGAACCTGGGAAGCGGAGGTTGCAGTGAGCCATGATCTCATTGGACTTGGTCTCAAAAATAAAATGAAATAATAAAATAAAATAAAAAGATATTACAAAGGATACAGATGAACAGCCAAATGAAGAGTTACATAGGGCAGGATCTGGAAGTGTCTCGAGCATACAGGTTTTGTTTTTTTTTGTTTTTTTTTTTTTTTTTTTTGATACAGTTTCACTCGTATCACCCAGGCTGGGGTACAGTGGTGTGATCTTGGCTCACTGCAGCCTCTGCCTCCTGGATTCTCCTGCCTCAGCCTCCCGCAAAGCTGGGATTACAGGCGCCCACCACCACACCCAGCTAATTTTTGTATCTTTAGTAGAGACAGGGTTTCACCATGTTGGCCAGGCTGGTCCCAAACTCCTGGCCTCAAGTGATTCACCCACCCTGGCCTCCCAAAGTGCTGGTATTACATGAGTGAGCCACCACGCCCGGCTGAGCACAGGGGTTTCCACCCCAGTGGAGATGAAGTAGGCCACCCTATCAGCACTGTGGATGCCTTCATCAACTCAAAAACTCATCAAGTCTCATTGTCCAAGGGTTTTTATAAAGCTTGATCTCCAGTACCCCCTTCTAATGCTCCCCATTTCCTTGAGGTTGGTGTTTAGAGCTGAATTCCATCCTTCTAATCATCTAATCACATGGTCTTTCTGGTGGCAAGTCCCAGCCTGAGTTTATCTAGGGGTTCCACTCTAAGTCATCTCATTAGCATACATTGGAGACAAAGGCTAAAATACATACACTTCTTGTTATACAGGTTTGAAATTGGAATGTGTGGGTCCTCCAACTTTGGTCTTCTTTTTCAAGATTGTTTGGGCTATTACCTTTTTTTAAAAAAATGTATGGTTTCTAGGCCAGGCGTGGTGGCTCATGCCTGTAATCCCAGCACTTTGGGAAGCTGAGGTGGGTGGATCACCTGAGGTCAGGAGTTTGAAACCACTGTGACCAACAAGGTGAAACCCTGTCTCTAAAAAAAAAAAAAAAAAAAAGTATGGTTTCTGGATCTTTTTATTTTTTTTAATTTTAATTTATTTATTTGGTGATGGAGTCTCACTCTGTATCCCAGGCTGGAGTGCAGTGGTGCTGTCTTGGCTCACTGCAACCTCCGCCTCCCAGGTTCAAGAAATTCTTCTGCCTTAGCCTCCCGAGTAGCTGGGACTACAGGCGTGTGTCACCACGCCTGGCTAATTTTTGTATTTTTAGTAGAGACAGGGTTTCACTATATTGGCCAGGCTGGTGTCAAACTCCTGACCTCATGATCTGCCTGCCTTGGCCTCCCAAAGTGCTGGGATTA
Organism: Cacajao melanocephalus; assembly: GCA_963573385.1. Lineage (NCBI taxonomy): Eukaryota > Metazoa > Chordata > Mammalia > Primates > Pitheciidae > Cacajao > Cacajao melanocephalus. The sequence goes on along the minus strand of CAUYLG010007770.1, from coordinate 52,364 downwards.
CAGGCGTGAGCCACCACACCCGGTCTGGATCTTTTTAAATAAATTTTTTCTTACTCCAAATCCATCAAATATTTTTCAATATGGTTTTCTACAATTTTTTTAGTTTGTCACATTCAGACCTTTCATCTGTTTGGAATTTATTTTAGTGCACAGTGGAAGGTCAGGGTCTAATGTCATGCTTTTAAATTGTATTAATACTTTTTAAAAGAGTCCATTCTTTCTTTCACTAATATGCAAAGTAAGCCTGTTACAAATAAAATTTGCAATAGGTAAGGTTCTGTTCGGGTTTTATGATTCTCTTTGGCCATTTTTCTTTCCCTGAACCAACACCACACTGCCTTAATTACTATAGGCTTTTGTTTGTTCGTTTGTTTTGAGATGGAATCTCCCTCTGTTGCCCAGGCTGGAGTGCAGTGGTACAATCTCAGCACACTGCAACTTCTGGGTTCAAGCGATTCTCCTGCCTCAGCCCCACAGTAGCTGGGATTACAGCCATGCACCACCACACCTAATTTTTGTATTTTTAGTAGAGATGGGGTTTCATTATGTTGGCCAGGCTGGTCTTGAACTCCTGACCTCAGGTGATCCGCCCACCTTGGCCTCCCAAAGTGCTGGGTTTATAGGCGTGAGCCACTGCACCTGGCCTTACTATAGCTTTTTAATAAAGTAATCTGGTAAGGTAAATCTCCCTATCTTGTTAATCTTTAGAAGAGTATTTCTGGATCTTATATATAAATGTTAGAGTTTGACAATTTTCACAAAAACAAATCAAAAACTTTGGATTTTGACTGAAATTACATTGAATCTATAGATCAATTTGAGAAGAATTGGCTTTAAAATATATATTGGCGGGCCAGGTGCGGTGGCTCACACCTGTAATCCCAGCACTTTGAGAGGCAGAGGTGGGTGGATCAGGAGGTCAGGATATAGAGACCATCCTGGCCAACATGGTGAAACCACGTCTCTACTGAAAATACAAAAATTAGCTGGGCATGGTGGTGCATGCCTGTAATCTCAGCCACTTGGGAAGCTGAGGCAGGAGAATTGCTTGAACCCGGGAGCGGGAAGTTGCAGTGAGCCAAGATTGCGCCACTGCACTCTAGCCTGGGTGACAGAGTGAGACTCTGTCTAAAAAAAAAAAAAAAAATATATATATATATATATATATATATATAGATAGATAGATAGATATAGGTATAGATATAGATATAGATGTGGGCTGGGCATGGTGGCTCATGCCTGTAATCCTAGCACTTTGGTAGGCCCAGGCAGGTGGATCACCTGATGTCAGGAGTTGGAGACCAGCCTGGCCAATGTGGCAAAACCCTGTCTCTACTAAAAATATAAAAATTAGCCAGGTGTGGTGGTGGGCACATGTAATCCCAGCTACTTCAGAGGCCGAGGCAGGAGAACTGCTTGAACCCTGGAGGTGCAGGTTGCAGTGAGCCAAGGTTATACTACTGCACTCCAGCATGGGCAAAAGAGTGAAACTCTGTCTCAAAAAGTATATATATGAAACTCTGTCTCTCTCTATATATATGTATATATTGAGACAGTTTCACTCTTGTCACCCAGGCTGGAATGCAATAGTGTGATCTCGGCTCTCTGCAGCCTCAGCCTCCTGGGGATATATATATATAGGCCAGGCATGGTAGCTCATGCCTGTAACCCCAGCACTTTGAGAAGCTGAGGTAGGAAGGCCTCTTGAGCCCAGGAGTTTGAGATCAGCCTGGGTAACATAGTGAGACCCTGTCTCTACAAAAATTTAAAAATTAGCTGGATATGGTGGTGCATGCCTGTATTCCCAGCTACTAGGGTGTGCTGGGGTAGGAGGATTGCTTGAGCCTAGGAACTTAAGGCTTCAGTAAGTCACGATTGTGCCACTGCACTCTAGCCTGGGACACAGAGTGAGATCCTGCCTCAAAATAATAATAGTAATACCAATAAGGATAAGTATTTTGGTATATAACCTTTATCTGGTTAGAAAGGTCTTTTGTATTCCTTTTTTGTGGAGGTTTTTTTTTCTTGTTTTAATCATGATGTGTTAGGTTTTATCAAACATGTAGCTTAAGTTTGAATGTGTCCCCCAAAAATTCATGTGTTAGAGAGACTCCAAATTAATATGTTGATGGTATTTGGAGGTGAGGCCTTTGGGAGGTAATTAGGATTAGATGAGGTCATCAGAGTGGGGCCTCCATGAGGGCATTAGTGGCTTATAAGGAGAGGAAGAGAGACTTGAGCTAGAAGCATACTCTGTCTCACCATGTGATGCCTTCTGCCATGTCAGGAAGGCTCTCACCAGTTGCCAACGCCATGTTTTTGGACTTCTGAGTCTTCAGAACTGTAGTATTCAGCTATAGCAACAGAAAAGTGACTGAGACACATGTTTTGTTTCTAATATTAAATTAATCTTGGATTTGTGAGATATACCCATCCTGGTAATGGGTGTATCTTTTTTATATGCTGTCAGCTTCCATTTTCTCACTGAACTTATTTAGGATTTTCAATATTAAGATTTTCAGGTTAGGTGTGCTGGCTCACGCCTGTAATCCCAGCACTTTGGGAGGCTGAGGCAGGTGGATCACAAGGTCAGGAGTTCAAGACCAGCCTGGTCAACATGGTGAAACCCCCATCTCTACTAAAAATACAAAAATTTGCTGGGCATGGTAACGGGTTCCTGTAATCCCAGGTACTCAGGAGGCTGAGGCAGAGAATGGCTTGAACCCGGGAGGTGGAGGTTGCAGTGAGCCAAGATCAAGCCACTGCACTCCAGACTGGGCAACAGAGCAACACTCCGTCTCAAAAAAAAAAAAAAAAAAAAAGTATTTTCAATGTTGCTATAACCCTTCCTCTAGTCTTAGGTTATAGTAATATATTGCTATACTGTGAGATACAATTTGTCAAGTTATACAAAAATAAAACAGAAACTTTGTTTGGACATTGATTAAAATTCCACTGAATCTATAGATCAATTTGAGAAGAAGTGGCTTTAAAAAAAGCAATATTGTTTTTCTATAGCCTTGTTGATTATATTATTATGTAAGCAGATATGTATTTAAGACATGGCCTCACTCTGTCACCCAGGCTGGAGTACAGTGGCATGATCATAGCTTACTGCAGCCTCAAACTCCTGGATTTAACTTGTCCTCCCACCTTGGCCTCCCAAAACACTAGGATTATAGGCATGAGCCACTTGCCTAGCTGGTTTTATCTTTTTGTCTGCTCGATCTATCCCTAAGAAGTAGATGTTAACATCTCTCATTAGGATAGTGTGATTTGTCTCTAATTCCTGCCATTGTTGGATTTTGATTCTTTTATCATATCGAGTGAACCTCTTTAGCTTTCATAATGCTTTTGCTTTAAAGTATCACTTTTTTCTGATATTAATAGATCTATACCAGCTTTCTTTTGTTGAGTATTTGTCTGCTATTCTCTTCCTTACTCTGTTTTCAATTATCCCATATTCTTGTTTTGAGCTGTACCTTTTAAGAAGCCTGAAAGAATTCGGTTAAACCTTGTTGTGTTACTGTAAAACAGGCGTCCTCCACGAAAAATAGCAATAATAGCTTATAAATAAAATATGCTTTTTCCTTCAAAGCAGTTTTCCTGTTTTATATTTAGTTTTGGAGGTTGGTACAACATAGTAAAGGTGATAGAAAGTAATTGAGTATCTTATCATGGCATCCAATAAAGAAAATAAAAAGTATAAGAACTTTAAAAAGTTCAAACTGTGAAAGTGAGCTTCAGGCAAAATCAGATCTTAAGTGCGAGGCCAAAGGATAAGAGAAAAAAACAACATGTTTTGAAATCTATAGAAGAGAAAAGGCTCCACGATGTTCAGTTTGAAGCTCCAACCACTACAACAGCCAAGACCTGGTCTCAGAAGATCAGAAATGCCCATGAACAGGATTGGAAGAGACTATTGAAAGGAAAGAATCATCTGAACTTATAAAGCAAGATTTAGTGATTAAGCCGTAAGTATGATTTTTATGAGAACCTGCATTTGCACACTTACATGTGTGATTTGCACCCTGATATTTTAGTACTCTAACTGGCATATCGTGTATGCTATCTGCTGATCCACTACGATGAGTCTCCTTCCCAAGGCTTCCCCTCCTTGAGTATTCCCTGAGTTAAATGGCCTCCACCCATCAGTCTAAGACAGAAATCTGAAAGTCATCCTTGATTCATTCATCCTTCCCTCGCAATCTACTGATTCTATTTCTTAAATATCTCATGAATCAGTCCATATTTTTCCCCTTCTCTGTCAATCCCCAATCCATGTCTTCCAGCTGCCTCCTATTTGGTTTACCCACATATATATCACGTTATTTGTGTGCCATCATCTCCTCCACTCTGTACTTAGTGCCCAGAATGATCTTTTCAAAATGCAAGTGATCATGTCACTTCCCTGCTCAAATATATAAACCAAAAAGCAAAGAAACAAAACACTTAACTGGCTTTCTATTACCTTTGGTATAAAGGCCAAATCCTTTATAAAGCCTCCAAGATCTGGATCCTGTCTCTCTGCAGGATCCATGTTGGTTTTCCTTTCGACACTCCTTCAAAATCAATTCAATGCTGGTCCCTCTGCCTAAGGTACTTTCCCCTCTTAGCCACCTAAGAAGTTTGTTAGACACCCAAGAAGTTTCTTAGACAACTGTTTTTAATTTTTCATGTTTTAGCTTTGATATCTCAGGCTGAAGCGGGAGGATATCTTGAGCCTGGGAGGTCGAGGCTACAGTGAGTTGTGATCATGCCACTGTACTCCAGGCTGAGTGACAGAGTGAGACCTTGTCTCAAAACAAAAACAAACAAAGAGAAAAAACCAACAACACCACAACACAACACAACACAAACAAAACAAAACAAAAATACAAAAAAGATATTTTGTGTTGCCATTTTTCAGATGAAAAAATTGAGGTTCCCAGATGAACCTACAGATGAAAACTACAATTTACGGTCTCAAAGTAAGTTGGGTGACCTTTAAATTATGCTTATGCCATATGTTTTCTGTGTTTGACAGTGAGGTATGGCCACTTTTCTAAAACTGTTTTTATGATTAGATAAAGGCTATGATTAGATAGCCTGATACTAAAAAATAAATCATTCTGAATCCTAAAAATGTTCCAACTGCATGTCAGCATAATGCTGTAACCCTTCCTTTCTAAAACATTGTTCTCAAAATAGAGATTTTGCCTCATATAAAATAGATTATGAGCAAACCAAATTATGAAAACCAAACTAAAAACAAAACCCAGAGCTTTTTTATGTACCAGTCTTCTAAGCTGTTCATGTCATGAAAGTGCAATTCTCCCTATGTTTATAATTCTCTTTGCTTTGGCTGCAGTCCTTCCAACATTGCTTTCCAGCAATGTCATACATTTTCCTTTAAACATTATGTTCTAGTTGTGTGACTAACGCTGACAAATTTGTCTGTGACAAGAGTTGTTCCTTACTACTTGACCAGCTTGTCACCACTTCCCTGCAATGCAGGGTGGTTCTAAGTGAGTGATCTTTTAGAGAAACTCCCAGTGGTGTCTGGGAGTGACCTCACAATCTAGTCAAATAAGGTTTAGGGAGTTGAGCAAACTCTTTGGACTGAATGAGGCTGATTTCATTTTTTTGCTTCAATCACAATCATCTAATTGTTGAGACTCTTGGGCATTTTAGCAAAAAAATGTAGAATTTACTCAAAATATTTATGCAGTATAGCCTGTTTCTATGGCAACAGTAAGTAAATAAGCTGAAAAAATGTTTTATTTTGAGAGAGAGTCTCACTCTATCACCTAGGCTGAAGGGCAGAGGCATGATCTTGGCTCACTGAAACCTCTGCTTCTTAGGTTCAAGCAATTATCATGCCTTGGCCTCCCGAGTAGCTGGAATTACAGGCACATGCCACCACACCTAGCTAATTTTTGTATTTTTAGTAGAAAAGGGGTTTCACCATGTTGGCCAGGCTGGTCTTGAACTCCTGACCTCATGCGATCTTCCTGCCTTCACCTCTCAAAGTGCTGGGATTACAGGTGTGAGCCACCATGTATGGCCCGAAAGAATAAATTTAACTGAAAGAATCGTTAAGTATGTGACTAAGAAAGGTTTCTGTTCCAATTGTACCTTGCATCTGTCTAATTGCTTGAAAAAATATCCAAAGTATTTTTGAACCAACTTTTTTTTTTTTTTTTTTTTTTTTTTTTTTTTTTTTTTTTTGGTGACAGGGTTTTGCTCTGTTGCTCAGGCTGGAGTGCAGTAATGTGATCAATCCCACCTCAGCCTCCTGAGTAGCTGGGATTACAGACACGTAGCACCATACCTGGCTAATTTTATTTTTAATTTTTTGTAGAGATGGAGCCTCACTGTATTGCTCAGGCTGGTCTCAAACTCCAGGCTCAAGTGATCCTCCCACCTCAGTCTCTCAAAGTGCTGGGATTACAGGTGTGAACCATGGTACCTGGCAGTACCAACTCTTTAATGCTAAATACTTTTAAATCGCTTATAGATATTATATTTTTTGAAACCTACTTTTTTTCTTTTACAACCTCAACATAGTAAAATGCTATAAGAATTATTAGGGAATGACATATTTAGTAACGGCATCACTAAGTTTTACTTCTCAATTTACTATTTTTTAATAGACAATTTATTATATGTTCTTTTTTTTGAGATGGAGTCTTGCTCTGTAGCCCAGGCAGGAGTGCAGTGGTGTGATCTCGGCTCACTACAACCTCCACCTCCCTGGTCCTGGTTCAAGCAATTCTCCTACCTCAGCCTCCCAAGTAGCTGAGATTACAGGCATGAGCCACCATGCCCAGCTAATTTTTGTATTTTTTAGTAGAGATGGGGTTTCACCATATTGGCCAATCTGGTCTTGAACTCCTGACCTCGTGATCTGCTCGCTTTGGCTTCCCAAAGTGCTGGGATTACAGGCATGAGCCATTGTGCCAGGCCAATTTATTATATGTTCAATCGCTTTGAAGGAAATGATACAAAGGGGGAATAAAAAAAGATGAGACATGATTAAGAATTTAGCAAATAATTGGAAAGATGTAATTAGCATACGCAAAACAATTACGCAGTGAAAACCAGCAATGTCTGGAGCCAGAGTTAAGGAGGGTGTGAAGAAACAAACAAGTTAAAACATTGATTCTATGGAAGTACATTAGTAAGTTGTTTTTTTTTTTTTTTGAGACAGAATCTGACTCTGTCACCCAGGCTGGAGTTCAGTGGCAGAATCTCAGTTCACTGCAACCTCCTCCTCCTGGATTCAAACAATTCTCCTGCCTCAGCCTTCCAAGTAGCTGGGATTACAGGTGCCCGCCATCATGCCCAGATAATTTTTTTGTATTTTCAATAGAGATGGGATTTCACCATATTGGCCAGGCTGCTCTTGAACTCCTTACCTCAAGTAATCCGCCCGCCTCAGCCTCCCAAAGTGCTGGGATTACAGGCATGAGTCACTGTGCCCTGCAAATTGGTAAGTTTTTTTTTTTAAAGAGAATTGAGATAATCTATTGCATTTTTCAGCATAATTCTTCTTTTCCAAAATACAGATATAAAAGCTCCACGAGAGCTTTCCTAGGGCTACTTTTTGTTTTTTAATTTTTTTCATGGAAAATTTCAGACATGTACAAAAATAGTAAAATGCATTTTCAGGCATCATCAAGCCACTCTGACAGTTTTATTTTCCTGGAATGCTCTTCCTCTAGACATAGTCGCAAGGCTCACTTCCTCACACCTTTCAAAATTTAACTCAAATGACATTTCAGAGAGGTCTTCTCTGACTATTCTACTTAACACTGCACCTCAACACTCCTTCTGCCTCTTCCCTTTCCTATAACTTTGATCACCTTCTAACATTTTATAATTTTTCCAATTTTTTCTTATCTGTTCACAATCTAATAAACTACACAAAGGCAAGGATTATCAAATGTTTTCTTCATTGGTATGTCCTAGTACCTAGAACAATTCCTGATACACAGGAGGGCTTAACAGACAATGAGTGAATACATATTAATACTGGGATTTGTTAAAAAATAGAAAAATTACAATACGGTTTGAACAGCATTATACCATGCCAGGGAAAAAAGATGTGGATTGTGATGAGGTAAAGCAGTCATCAAATATTCTCTACCCTGAATTTCCCTGCAAACTTGGCAGCTATGCAGGGTTACAATTACTAATACGACAAATAAATTGTGAGTGGAAGGGAAGTATGTCAATTATGGGATGAGGCAGTAAAGTTCCATGTATTCTTTTCCAGTCTCTTGTCATTACTCTGGTCACTAAAGATGTCATATATTTCAGAGTTTGACCAGAATAGGGTGGAACTGCCATTAACCTCCATCCCTGAGTGATTGCATGGAGAAAGTGCCCTACCAATTCATGTAAGACAAGAAAAATACTTGTGTTAAGCCACAGAAATTTGGGTTGTTTGTTATTGCAACCTTATTCTGACTATATGCAAATATACGTACACAAACTAGCATTTATTAAGCACGTACTATATGTCAGGCACTATTATTTTATTAAAACTTCACCAAACTCTGCAAGCCTGTACTATTATACTGAGATGAGGAAACTTGGACAATGTGAGGACAAATCATTTGTCCAACGCTGACAGCTAAATGGAAGGGCTGAAAATGAAACCCAGGCAGTCTGAAGCAACATCTACCACGCTGTTAACAGTGGTTGTTAACAGTGGTTGATATAGTTTGGCTCTGCGTCCCCACCCAAATCTCATCTCAAATTGCAACCCCCATGTGTTGAGGGAGGGACCTGGTGAGAGGTGATTGGATTATGCTGTTCTTGTGATAGTGAAGGAATTCTCACAAGAGCTGATGGTTTTAAAAGTGTTTCACAGTTTCCCATTTGTCCTCTCTCTCTCTCCTACTGCCTTGTGAAGATGTGCCTTGCTTCCTCTTGCCTTCTGCCATGGCTGTAAATTTCCTAAGGCCTCCCCAGCCATGCGGAACTGAATCAATTAAACCTCTTTTGTTTACAAATTACCTAGTCTCAGGTAGTATCCTTATAACAATGTGAAAACAGAGTAACATGGCGGTTATCTTTGAAGGCAGAAATATGGAGACTGATCACTCTTTGTTCTATATTTCTGTAATATTTCAGGATGGATTTTTTTGTTTTTTTGTTGTTGAGACACAGGTTCACTTTTGTCACCCAGGCTGGAGGGCAATGGTGCAATCTCAGCTTACTGCAACCTCTCCTCCCAGGTTCAAGTGATTCTCCTCCCTCAGCTTCCCAAGTAGCTGGGATTACAGGCACCCACCACCACACCTGGCTAATTTTTGAATTTTTAGTAGAGATGGGATTTCACCATGTTGGCCAGACTGGTCTTGAACTCCTGACCTCAGGTGATCCCCCCACCTCAGCCTCCCAAAGTGCTGGGATTACAGGCATGAGCCATTGTGCCCGGCTCAATATTTCAAGTTTTTAAGCAATCATACATCATCTTTGTAGTAAGCAATAAACAAATAAATAGATAAACTGTCAGATACTTAAAGACTATGAATTCAGAGATGGAAGTCAAGTGATCACTGGAGCTTGGTGTAATCAAAAAAATTCTAAAAATGAGTTTCTACCATCTATAGGCATATGTAGCTGGGACTACAGGTGCCCACCACTATACCCAGCTAATTTTTGAATTTTTAGTAGAGATGGGGTTTCTCTATGTTGGCCAGGCTGGTCTTGAACTCCTGACCTCAAGTGATTCACCTGCCTCTGTTGAGAAATGCTGAGTGTATGATTGCTGAGAAATGCTGAGTGTATGATAAAATATATTGTTTGCTAGGAGGAACAATGGCAAGGAAAATCTAGCTGCCCCGGCACCCACCCCCACCCCCGACCCCACTGAGTAGACAACTATTTGGGGCATGCGAAAGTGGCAGGACAATATATAAAGATCATTTACCAGTTAAACCAATTCTTTAAGTCCAGGATATCTGACCCTGCCCCCATGGCTCTTTCATGGAGAATATTTTTTAGTTTGTCTATGATCATGGTAAGTGGGCACCAGCTGCCTACCTGGTATATTTTTGTGTTATGAGAAAATACCAAACATCTGTTTGTTAATGATCATCACCTGTTCAGAGAGAATAAATGTGTGGGTCAGAATCTGCTTGAGGCCCTCAGCCCAGAATACTGTCAGCCCCCTTAGCTCTCAGCTGGGAAGGCTATTGGCCCCCTGGATAGTCCCACTTTGCTGTTCTATCTGGGTGTCTGCTTCTCAATTCCTTCAGTGCCACCTATGTGAGGGTCTCTACCGCTGGACTTGTTCTTGGTACACCTCAGCCTCCCAAAGTGCTGGGATTACAGGCATGAGCCACCATGCCTGGCAATCTGATGGTTTTATACAGGGGAGTCCCCTTGCACATGGCCTCTTGCTTGCTTCCATGTAAGATGTGACTTTGCTCCTTCTTTGCCTTCCACCATGATTGTGAGGCCTGCCCAGCCATGTGGAACTGAGTCCATTAAACCTCTTTTTCTTTATAAATTATCAGGTCTTGGGTATGTGTTTACTAGCAGCATGAGAACAGATACACAGCCTCACTCATTTAAAAAAGAAAGAAAGAAAGAAAAATTGGCCAGGTGCAGTGGCTCATGCCTATAATCCCAGCACTTTGGGAGGCCGAGGTGGGTGGATCACCTGAGGTCGGGAGTTCAGGACCAGCCTAACCAACATGGAGAAACCCCCTCTCTACTAAAAATACAGAAAATTAGCCGGATGTGGTGGTGCAAGCCTGTAATCCCAGCTACTCGGGAGGCTGAGGCAGGAGAATTGCTTGAACCCGGGAAGCAGAGGTTGCAGTGAGCCACGATTGCGCCATTGCACTCTAGCCTGGGCAACAAGAGTGCAACTCTGTCTCAAAAAAAAAAAAAAAAAAAGAAAAGAAAAATTACAGCTGGGTGCAGTGACTCATGCTTATAATCCCAGTAATTTGGGAGGCTGAGGTGGGCATATGATGGCTTGAACTCATGGCTAGTCATGAGTTCAAGACCAGCCTGAGCAATGTGGTAAAACCTCATCTTTACTAAAATTACAAAAAGATTAGCCAAGTGTGGTGGTGCATGTCTGTAGTATCAGCTACTTTGGAGGCTGAGGTGGGAGGATTGCTTGAGCCCAGGAGGCAGAGGTTGCAGTGATCTGAGATTGTGCAGCCATACTCCAGCCTGGGCAATAGAGCAAGATCTTGTTTCAAAAAGAAAAGGAAAATTTCTTGAGTTTCACTTGCATTATGGAAAAATAGTGCCCACCTTATGTAATAGGATTCATATAAGGATCAAATGAAATAATTTATAGACATATTTAGAGAATGTCTTAGCCTGTTTTCTGTTACTGTAATAGAATACCCAAGACTGGGTAATTCATAATAAAAAGAAGTATATTTGACTCACAGTTCTGGATGCTGGGAAGTCTAAGACCATGGTACCAGTATCCGTTGAGGGTTACCCCATGGGTGAAGGAATCACATGGAAGGAGTGGTGTAAAAGAAAGCAAGAGAGGGAAGAGCTCAACTCATCCTTTCTGTCAGGAACCCACTCTCACGATAACAGCATTAATCCATTTGTGAGGGCAGAGCATTCATGACCTAACTACTCCTTAAGGGCCTCACCCTCTTAATACTGTACCATGGCAATTAAATCTCAATGTGAGTTTTGGAGGAGACATTAAAACCATAACAGATAATTATAATTTGAAGACCATATTAAGAATGTACCATATTTCATCAAATCTTAGACACATCCATTGTATGACACACCATCAATGTATATACCACTAAGAAAGAAACAATGTGACTAATTTAAAACTATAATATCACTTGGAACTTTTAATACCTAGTGAAACAACTCTTTTATACTTAATTAGACATGGATTGTTATATCTAATTCCTGTGCAAACATTAAGAGGAAAATATAAATGAAATAAACTGGTTAAGGTATTTTTTTTCTTTTTTTTTTTTTGAGATGGAGTCTCGCTCTGTCACCCAGGCTGGTGGGCAATGGCACGGTCTCAGCTCACTACAACCTCTCTCCCAGGTTCAAGCAATTCTTCTGCCTCAGCCTCCCGAGTACCTGGGACTACAGGTGCGTACCACCACACCTGGCTAATTTTTGTATTTTTAGTAGAAACAGCATTTCACTATGTTGGCCAGGCTGGTCTTGAACTCCTGACCTCGTGATCCACCTGCCTGGGCCTCTGAAAGTGCTGGGATTACAGGCGTGACTCATAGTACCCGGCTAAGTTATTCTTAAATTTCTTATTCAGGCCAACATTCCTGAACCATTTCTCAACTCAATAATCGATATCCATGTTTTTCCACGGAATAGCTTTATCTGTGCCATTAAGAATATTGGTGAATGCAGCATTTCTTACAAGAATCTATAAAAATAAATAAAAATCACCAAAGGACATACCAACGGTTCCATTAAATCAGAGGTTGAGACTGTCTCCGGGTTATCTTGGGCTCCTCATTGCCAAGTGAACCTAAAGGCAAAGAAAGGGGTTAACTGTACTGGCCAGAGTGATCAACCTTGTCTATTAAGGATAAATTGGGTTCTTATGGCCCAATGGGGGTAAGAAGGAGTATATCTGGAATGTATGAGATCTCTGGGGGCACCTCTTAGAAAGTCTTGTGTTCTGTGATTTTAAATTGTTCGTGTTTCACTTTTTGCTAATTTATAAAACGTGCAGGAGTTTGTTGTACAGGAGAAACTCACTGAAAATATTTGACCAGAAGTCTGATAAGAAAAACAGGGAGGGCCATATGTTTAAGATAAGTGGTGTGTACATAAGTGGTTTTTTTATTTTTAAATTTTTGTTCGTTTTGAGATAGGGTCTTGCTCTGTGGCCCAGCTGGAGTGCAGTGATGCAATCATGGCTCACAGCAACCTCTACCTCCCAGGCTCAAGTGATCCTCCTACCTAAGCCTCCTGAGTAGATAGGCCTACAGGCACATGCCACCATGATTGGCGAATTTTTGTTATTTTTTTTGTAGAGACAGGTTTTTGCCATGTTGTACAGTGTGGTCTCGAACTCTTGGACTCAAGAGGAGTTCAAAGTGCTGAAATTACAGATGTGAGCCACCATGCCTGTTCATGAGTGTTTATTTTTATTTATGCCTTATATTTATTTTTCCTAGGGACAGGGTCTTGCTTTATTGTCCAGGCTGGATTCAACCTCATGGGCTCAAGTGATCCTCCTCCCTCAGCCCCTGGAGTAGCTGGGACTACAGATGCACACCACCACACCCTGCTTATGCCCTACATATTCTTTTGCATGTATGGGTGTAAAAACAGAGAGATGTGGATGCTATCAGCTCACTGATGTTTGAAGTTCTGAGAAAACATAAGTCAGTAAAGGAGTTAACTGAAATTTTAATCTCACAAATGAGCCAAAAATATAATTTCTGGTTATATTATGGGGTTAATTCTTTGAATAGTGTTGCTTAAGAATAAAATACTTTGTGATTTCAATAAGTTGAAAATTATGGTACAAGGCAAGGAAGGGGAGCTACTAGCTATGAGACTTTTGTAAATTATGTAACATCTGTGAACCTCTGTTTCCTCATCTGCTAAAATATGGACAAAGTGCTACTAGTTAAGACACTTCAGAAATGGGGCTCTGAGAAAAGTCACTTTTCTTCTCCTAGCAAAAGGTTTCTCAGCCTCAGCACTCCAGACATTTCAGGCCATTTTTTTTTCTTTTTTTGAGACAGAGTTTTGCTCTCGTTGCATAGGCTGGAGTGCAGTGGCGCCATCTCGGCTTATTGCGACCTCTGCCTCCTGGGTTCAAGTAATTCTCCTGCCTCAGCCTCCTGAGTAGCTGGGACTATAGGTGCATGCCATCACGCCCAGCTAATTTTTGTATTTTAGTAGAGACAGGGTTTTGCCATGTTGGCCAGGCTGGGCTGGAACTCCTGACCTCAGGTGCTCCTCCCGCCTCGACCTCCCAGGCCAAGTAATTCTTTGTTGTGAAGCGCTATTCTGCGCATTGTAAGGAGTTTGGCAGTTTTCCCGGCCTCTACTCACCTGTGCCCTCCACCATCTGGAGATTCCAGTGGCACCTTTCCCCCAGAACAGAAGCTGAAAATGCTCCATACATTGCCAACTGTCTCCTGGGAGGCAAAACTGCTGCAGTTGAGAACCACTGTCCTAACTCCGTGTTCATCCACTAAGGGTTTGAGGCATTGAGAAATGAAACAATAGTCCCAAAGGAGTAGAATGCGGTGGCCTCAACTCCTAGTTTCATGAAGGCAGGAACTGTGACTCTGAGGCCTGGGTTTACGGAGCTCTGAGCTGCCAGCTGGTAGGAAAAGTCCTAATTAATTGATTGAATCATGAGGGGAGGGCAACAAGGGACAAATGGAGAGGGACAGTGGCCGAGCCTTCTGTCTCAGAATCAAAGAGGTGCACACTGGCCTCCCCTCGCACTGCTGGGCATACGTATCTGCAGATAAACCAAGACAATGACGCGGTGGGAAAGGCCTTGGGGAGCGAGGGGGAGGAGCTCGGCGAGCCCAGCTTTGGTCCGGTGGCCACCGCCCCGGGCACTGACGCGAGCCTCAGGCCCTGCCCCTCGCCCTCCTTGTCCCGCCCCCGCGCCTTGGACCCCGCCCCTCGCCCTCCTGGTCCCGCCTCCGCTTTCCGAGCTCCTCCCCTCGCTCGCCGGGCCTGGGCGGGTGGCGCCTGCGTGAGGGGGCAGTGGCGGGGGCGGAGGCGTTGGCGCTGCCACGTCTGGGCCGCGGTTCCCGACTGTGGCGCGGGCGGTGGAGAAGGAGGTGGGGCTGGCGCTGAAGCCGGATCCGGATCTGGTGCTGTGCACCCTGGTGGGGCAGAGTCCGAAGCGCCTGGTTAGGAACGCCGACTGCGGGGCCTCTACGGGTGAGGAGGGACCGTGGCCGGGTGGCGAGAGCGGGACCGTGTGTCGCGAGGGCCGGGGCGGGCCTGCCTTCAGGTTTATCTAACAGGTGTGTCTGGTGTCCCGGTGAGGCCCCTGGGGGTGCTGGGTGGAGGAGCCGGGCGTTGATCCTCGCCAGCTGGGTGCACATGGTGTAGAGCGCAGTTCCCAGGAAGTTGAACGCACGCGCACCTGGAGCAGAGGTTAAGGATGATGGCCAGCGGTCCGGCCATGCGCGGGTCTTGGCCTGGCAGGGCTGGAACGGGGATTGGGGTCGGAACTTCGCTCCCCAGGCTTTGGCGTGGGGAAATGAGACAGTTGGTCGCGCTCTCTGCAGCCATCGGTTTTGAATGAGGACGAACACCCCAGGCCCCTTCTCCCGTTACCCTCTTCCGTTCCAGGGCGCATCCGACGGTTGTCGGGAGCCCCTGAGACAGGCAGCTGCTCCGAAAACCACCTCCGCACCGACTAGGTCGGCGCTTTCCCCAGGCTACTGAGACATCCTTTGTCTCTTTTTTCCCCTAGGCTCCTACCCCTAGAAACACTGAGTACTGTACTGTGATTTCTCTTGTAGGAGCTGATGTTTATGTAAGCCAAACTCATTTAAAATTTTCATACAGAATTGAACGGGAGATTATAGGATTCGTTTTGTTAGGATAATCCCTCATGAACGAATCCTAGAATGGATCTCAAGAAATTTATTTAGGCAGGATTTGCCGAATAGGTGAGAAAGAGCTGTATGGTATGATGATGTAAAGATTGGTGTCTGTTGAGGATCGCTCAAGATGAAAAAACCAGAGGGTTCTAGCCCCAAGTCACTTATTTGCTGTGTTACCCAGAGGGGCAAGTCTTGGGAGTTCCAGGTGCTCCAGCTTCCTCGTCGGTAGACTGGGAATAACGCCTAGATTGTAAAGGTCAAATAAACTATCAGAAAATACTTTTGAAAATTCATGCAGTTACAGAATTTAATAAATATGGCCAGGTGTGTTAAAAATCATTAACAAAAGATTCAGAGGGGATTCTTGCTATCGAAATGGTTATAAAATGTATGTAAAGGAATCCGAAGTCTGCCCCTTCCCCATTCATCTGTACTTAGAGGGTGCCCCAGAAGCTCTTGAGAAATATATAGGCTTGGGTTTGATTTATATACAGGTTTAGATTTGGCCTTAGATTATGTTTTTAAAATTTGTAGATCGACTTTTAAAATCTTCATCTCCAGTGTCTATTACTTGTTGCTCTCAGTTGCTTGCTTCTAGCAGCAGCCTCTCTCCCCGCTCATATTCCAGTCAGAGGCTCGGAAGCCAAATTGTTGAAATTTTGTTTAAAAAATATTTAATTTAGTGAAAAAATATTCAATTGATGTGATGACTAGTAAAAATGAACTTGGTGTATGTTTTTTGTGATGTTACTTGTGGCAGTTTGGGAATTTTTTTTTTTTTTTTTGTCCTGGATTTTTTGAAATGTGACCTACTGGTAAGTCTTATTCGTTATTCATTCATTAGGCATTATTGGGCTAGGGTTAGGCATGAGCGTGTTTTCTAAATGCCTGCTAATTTAGCAGTTAATCAGAAAAGGTTCTGAGGAATACTTAAGGAGGGTTAGTGTTTACTTTTTTTTATTTTTAAAGTTTATCTAGAAACTTTAAAGACCCTAATGATATTTCTGCTTCAAGCAATTGTGCAATTTTATTTGCAGAAATTTCCTAGTTTTGCAGTATCTAGGGTACCTGAAGATGCTATAAGATTATTTATATAAAATTACCTATTTAATTATGTTCTAAAACCCTTTAGATCCGAGTATCAAGTCATATTTTGCTTTACCTTGCCCAGTGTATTAGTTGGGCACCAGGAGAATTTTACCGTTCGAGGATAGAGTGAGATAAAGTGGTCCTTCAGTATGGCTCTGTTTTGTACATTAGCTCATAAAAATAATTTTGATGTTTATTTCTGATTGATTAATATAATCTTATTTCAGTCTGGAATGCTTTGTTTAATGTTTCTAAGTGCTGCTTATGACTTAATTTTTAACTCTTGTACAACAATAAGGTAGGGAATTTATCTACTCTAGTACATCTTCGGTGTAATAATGGTTAAGAGCAGAGTCTGAAGTCAAACTGCCTATAGCAGGACTGGCTACGTAATTTGTGATAACCCAAATTAAAATGTAAGTTCTTTGTGAAAAAATTAAGAATATCTAAACAGTGGCAGCAGGGTAATAAACTAAGTGCAGTGCCCTGTGTAATGGCACAGGTCAGGGGCTTCTGAAGCCGGCTCTATTGCCTCATTTTGAATCCTCACTCTGTCCCTTGCTGGCACTGTAACCTTGAGCAAGTTACTCTTCCTGCTTCCTAATCTGTAAAATTGGGATAATAATGATACATCGTTCATTGTATTTTTAAGAGTTAATATATAGAAAGTTTTCAATAAGTGTTAGCCAATATTATGTATTTTTATGATCAGTTATGGAATAGGACCGTCTCATTAAAGTACAGGAAAATATTCGTACTTCCTGGTTAAAATTCATTAGTTAAGAGTTCCATAATCCTAGTTGTTTTACTGTATACTTCTATCCTCATGAAAATTATTAACCCTATTTTTCATGTTTTCTAGACTATATTTTCATTGTAAACAGAGACAACTTTATAGGAAAAAAGAATCTAGTTAAATGTTAATGTTGACTTAAATTATCTTTGAGTTTTCTTTAAACTTTGTATTTACAACTAAATGTTTAATAGCATGACCAAAATGTTTAAATAGTGTGCTGCCTCGAGGAATTTACATTTTTAATACTGTACACATTTCACTTTATTAATAAATACTTAACCTGTTTATCTACATACCTGAAAAACAATGTTGCTACCTACCTTTCAGATGAGATTACACGTAAAAACCTCAAGGGTCCAGTTACCAGGGACAGACACTTAAACACATCGACTCAAATTCATCTATTAAAAACATGTTTTGGCTGGGCGTGCTGGCTCAGGCTTGTAATTCCAGAACTTTGGGAGGCTGAAGAGGGAGGATCACTTGAGGTCAGGAGTTCAAGTGCAACATTGCAAAAACCCCATCTCTACTATAAATGCAAAAAATAGCCACGTGTGGTGGTATAAGCCTGTAGTCCCAGCTACTTGGGAAGCTGAGGTGGGAGAATCACTTGAGCCCAGGAGTTCAAGGCTGCAGTGAGCTATGAATTGTACCACTGCATTCCAGCATAGGCAACAGAGTGAGACCCTATCTCAAAACAGAATAAAACAAAACAAAAATGTTACTCTGAATGGATATTAAACTTGTTAAATTTGAAGTTATTGTTTGATCATCACAATTTCTACGTTTTCCTTAATATTGTAGAACTAGGTACAGTGTGTGCAGCATAATTTGATCTGAATCCTTGTGTGTGTGGGGGGGGGGAACCTCTTAGCAGTCTACATTATAAATTATGTTGTTATTCTTTTCTATCCAAGAATGCTAACTTTTGGTTTAACATAAACATAAGTGCCTGTCATTTTTTTTTGTAGTCCCTGTACCCAGAACAGTGCCTGATTCATGAATTAAAGGTGAAAAAAATGAACAAGAATTTATAAACTTAAATTTTAAATTTATTGCTAACTAGCATATATCTTATTACGTATTTAACAGGATGCCAGGCACTGCTAAGTGCTTGCTTGCATACAGTAATGCATTTCATTCTTCCAGTAATTTCATCTCCACTTTACAAATAAGGAAACTAGAACTTAAGAACCTGATTACCTTACTAATTACACAGTTGACATTTGAACACCAACTTTGATTCCAAAGCTCATGTTCCTTTTATGCCTAGGTTTAAATCCTGACTCTCAGAATTTTGTGACCTTGGGCAAGTTACTTAACATTTTCTCACTTATTAAAATGTAGATAATAACCATGCCTAACCTGTAGGATGGTTGAAATAATGAACTATTAAAGTTCTTTGAACAGTCTGGCACATAAGAAGTGCTGAGCAAGCGTTAACTTCTATTGTTATAACACATCACATTATCTTCCCATAACTAACTATATTGCAGCATTATTTATATAGTTACATAGGATTACACATGCAGAAACTTAGTATCCATCTTTAAGGAAAAGTTAAGAATATATGCCCTAAAGCATATTGTGACTTATGAAATAAGGAACAATTGGGAGTTCCGTTATTGGGCGGATCACCTGAGGTCAGGAGTTGAAGACCAGCCTGACCAACGTGGAGAAACCCAGTCTGTACTAAAAAATACAAAATTA
Organism: Cacajao melanocephalus; assembly: GCA_963573385.1. Classification (NCBI taxonomy): domain Eukaryota; kingdom Metazoa; phylum Chordata; class Mammalia; order Primates; family Pitheciidae; genus Cacajao; species Cacajao melanocephalus. The sequence continues at coordinate 33,200 of CAUYLG010007770.1, read as the reverse complement.
GCCATCGTGGTGGCACATGCCTGTAATCCCAGTTACTCAGAAGCCTGAGGCAGGAGAATCACTTGAACCTGGGAAGCAGAGGTTGCAATGAACTGAGATAGTGCCATTGCACTCCAGCCTGGGCAACAAGAGCAAAACTCTATCTCAAAAAAAAAAATAAATAAATAAAAAATAAATAAAATATGTAAAAACAAAACAAAATATATATATATATATAGAGAGAGAGAGTGTGTGTGTGTGTGTGTTTCATTAACTGGGTATGGAAGTAACTTGGAGGCTGCTTTTTTTTTTTTTGATCTCTAATCCAAAAATCCAAAATGCTCAAAAATTTGAAACTTTATTGAGGGCCAACATAATGCCACAAGTGGAAAATTCCACACCTGATTTATGTACAAAAACTTTTCCACGCACAAAATTATTTAAGATATTGTGTAAAATATTTGTGCTATGTGTATAAGGTGTATATGAAACACAAATGAATTTTGTTTTGACTTGGGTCCCATCCCCAAGATATCTCATTTTATATATATGGAAATATCCCCAAATCTGGAAAAAAAAATCCAAAATCTGAAACATTTCTGGTCCCAAGCATTTTGGATAAGGGATACTCAACTTGTAATTGTTGGGAAGCATCTGTTTCTTTTAGCAACTCTGTGCTCCACAGAAGGCTCCTGACTCATTTTATCCTTTATATGATTTGTTTTTCATCCTTCCTGTCATTACTTCTCTGTTATTTAAGACTAAAGTTATTAATAATAACAGAGTTTTAAAACACTACAACTAGTGAGAACCTGATCATTTCTAAATGTTCAAAATAGAGGGGGATATACCATGATCACTTTTCAGTAGCATGAAAAACACTGGCTGTTTTCAAGCTGCTTAGATGCAACTGAGAAACTTATACTATACATTTTAATTTTAATTTTATTTTTTGAGATGGAGTTTCGCTCTTGTTGCCCAGGCTGGAGTGCAGTGGTGTGATCTTGGCTCACTGCAACCTCCACCTCCTGGGTTCAAGTGATTCTTCTGCCTCATCCTCCCAAGTAGCTGGGATTACAGGTGCCCACCACCACACCTGGCTAATTTTGTATTTTTAGTAGAGACAGGATTTTGCCATGTTGGTCAGACTGGGCTCGAACTCCTGACCTCAGGTGATCCACCCACCTCCCAAAGTGCTAGGATTACAGGTGTGAGCCACCATGCCTGGCCCACACGATAGATTTTTAGAAAACCTGCTATGAAAACAAAATTCAGCAGACACTCTTAGTGTATATCTATCATGGCCAAAGTCAAGTATTTCTGAGAATACAGAAAATAATTTGAGCCTGTTCATCAGTTATCTTCTGTTCATGATTCATTTTTTTTTAAAAGCTACATGCCCAGTAAGTTTTCTTTAGTGGCAAGGAAGACTAAGAGATTACTTTATATATATATATATATATATATACATATATATATATATATACACACACACACATACATACATATATATATACATACATTGTAGATTTGTAAATTGAGATTACTATATATATATATATATATATATATATATATACACACACATACATTTTTCCCCCTTGCAATTTCCTGTTGAAAATAATAAATTCATGCCAGGCGCGGTGGCTCATGCCTGTAATCCCAGCACTTTGGAAGGCTGAGGCAGGTGGATCATGAGGTCAGGAGTTCGAGACCAGCCTGGCCAAGATAGTGAAACCCCGTCTCTACTAAAAATACAAAAATTAGCCAGGTGTGGTGGCAGGCGCCCGTAGTCCCAGCTACTTGGGAGGCTGAGGCAGGAGAACTGCTTGAACCCAGGAGGTGGAGGTTGCAGTGAGCTGAGATTGTGCCACTGCACTGCAGCCTGGGTGACAGAGCAAGCCTCCATCTCAAAAAAAAAAAAAAAAAAAAAAAAAAGAAAGAAAATAATAAATCCAAGGACATAATGTAAAAAATTTAAGAGCCCATGAAAAGTCAGCTATTCATTAGTAGCACCAACCCAGAGGAAAAAACATGTTTTTAAAAACCTGATAATACTGGGCTCAGTGGCTCGTGCCTGTAATCCCAGCACTTTGGGAGGCTAAGGTGGGCTGATCACCTGAGGTTGGGAGTTCAATAGTTTGAGATCAGCCTGGCTAACATGGTGAAACCCCGTCTCTATTAAAAATACAAAACATTGGCCAGGCACAGTGGCTCATGCCTGTAATCCCAGCACTTTGGGAGGCCGAGGCAGGCAGATCACCTGAGGTCAGGAGTTCGAAACCAGCCTAACAGAGAATCCCTGTCTGTACTAAAAATACAAAAAATTAGTTGGGTGTGGTGGCACATGCCTATAATCCCAGCTACTCACGAGGCTGAGGCAGGAGAATCGCTTGGACCTGGGAGGTGGAGGTTGCGGTGAGCTGAGATCACGCCACTGCACTCCAGCCTGGGCAACAACAGTGAAACTCCGTCTCAAAAAAATAAAAAATAAAAAAATTTTTAAAATGAATATAGCCATTACTCTCTAAAAAGAAAACAAAAGGAGCAGAAAGGTAGAAGAAATATGAATTCCTAGAGACTCTGTCAGAGCTGAACCACCATACCACACCTGGACTTCCTCTAAGAAAAGGAATAACATACACGACTTTCTTAAACCATTACTATTTTCAGTTTTCTGTCACCCACAGCGAAACCTAATCTTAACATGTGCAATAAGCAAAAAATGTGAAACAGAGCGAAACAGAATCAAAAGACACACCAGTCAAATTATAAATCAATGACCAGGCGCGACGGCTCATGCCTGTAATCCCAGCACTTTGGGAAGCCAAGATGGGTGGATCATTTGAGTTCAGGGGCTTGAGACCAGCCTGGCCAAGATGGTCAAACCACATCTCTACTACATATACAAAAATTAATCAGGCATGGTGGTGTGTGCCTGTAATCTCAGGAGGCTGAGGCAAGAAAATCACTTGAACCTAGAAGGTGAAGGTTGTGGTGAGCTGAGATTGCGCCACTGAACTCCAGCATGGGTGACAGAACAAGACCCCATCTCATCGCCAGGTGCAGTGGCTCACGCCTGTAATCCCATCACTTTGGGAGGCCGAGGTGGGTGGAACATGAGGTGAGGAGTTCAAGACCAACCTGGCCAACATGGTGAAACCCCATCTCCGTTAAAAATACAAAAATTAGCTGGGTGTGATAGTAGGTGCCTGTTCAGCTACTCAGGAGGCTGAGACAGGAAAATCACTAGAACCTGTGAGGCGGAGGTTGCAGTGAGCTGAGATTGCACCACTGCACTCCAGCCTGGGGAACAGAGTGAAACACTGTCTCAAAAAAAAAAAAAAAGAAAAAGAAAAAAAAAACACCTCTCAAAAAAAATAATCAACAGAAAGGTTAGAAATGGAAATATAAGCCGGGCGCAGTGGCTCATGCCTATAATCCCAGCACTTTGGGAGGCTGAGGCGGCAGATCACCTGAGGTTGGGAGTTCGAGACCAGTCTGACCAACATGGAGAAATCCTGTCTCTACTAAAAATACAAAATTAGCTGGGTGTGGTGGTGCACTCCTATAATCCTAGCAGCTTGGGAGGCTGAGGCAGGAGAATCGCTTGAATCAAGAGGTGGAGGCTGCAGTGAGCCGAAATTGCACCACTGCACTGCAGTCTGGGTGACACAGCAAAACTCAGTCGCGAACAACAACAACAACAACAACAAAAATTGGCTAGGCATGGTGGTGGCACCTGTAGTCCCAGCTATTTGGGCGGCTGAAGCAGGAGAATCACTTGAACCAGGGAGGCAGAGGTTGCAGTGAGCTGAGATCACGCCATTGCACTCCAGCCCGGGCAACAAGAGCGAAACTCTGTCTCAAAAAACACACACACACACACACACACACACACACACAAAACGAAAACAAAAAAAGCAAGAAATGGAAATATCAAGCCATGCATGGTGGAGTGTATCTGTGGTCCCAGCTCCTGGAGGGGAGGGAGAGGCTGAGGCAGGAGGATCACCTGAGCACTTAGCTCACTGCAACCCGCCCACATCAACCTTTCCAGTGGCTGGGACAAATGTATATATATCCACATAGAAAAAGATGAAATTAGCTCCTAATTCACACATGTACACAAACTCCAGTTGTATTCTAAATGGGACTAGAAAAATAAGCTTGTAGAAAATCATACGGAAGAGTATCTTTGTGGTCTCAAAGAAGGAAGATATTTAAGACACTTAAAAGTACTAATTATAAAGAAAAGGTTGCTTTATTTACATTACAATTTTGGGGCTGGGCGCAATGGCTTATGCCTGTAATCCCAGTATTTTGGGAGACCAAAGCAGAAAGATCCTTTGAGCCCAAAAGTTCAAGATCATCCTGGGCAACATACCAAGACCCTGTGTCTACAAAACTAAAAAAAATTAGCCAGGCCAGGTGCAGTGGCTCACACCTGTAATCCCAGCACTTGGGAGGCCAAGGTGGGTGGATTACCAAGTCAAGAGTTCAAGATCAGCCTGGCCAATATGGTGAAATCCTGTCTCAACTAAAAATACAAAAATTTTCTTCATTCTTTATTCTGATGACTGTGTAAAAAAACAAAAGAAAAATTAGCTGGCCATGGTGGTGTGCACCTGTAGTACTAGTTACTCTGGAGGCTGAGGCAGGAGAATCACTTGAACCCGGGAGGCAGAGGTTGTGGTGAGCCAAGATCCTGCCACTGCACGCCAGCCTGGAGCCAGAGCAAGACTACAGCTCAAAAAAAAAAAAAAAAAAAAAAAAAAAAAGCCAGGTGTGGCGGTGCACACCTGTGGTTCTGTGGTCCAAGCTGCTTGGGAGGCTGGGGTGGGAGAATGTCTTGAGCCCTAGAGGTCAAGGCTGCAGTGAGCCGTGATTGCGCCACTGCATTCCAGCCTGGGCAACAGACTGACACCCCCTCAAAAGAAAACAAAACAGTTAACAACTTCTGGTATTCAACACACCCTAAAGAGAGTGCAAAGACAAGCCACAGATGAGAAAAGGTATGAATAGCATGTAATCAAGAAAGGACTTATGTCCAGAACACAGAGAATTCCTGTAAGTCACAATAAAAAGACCATAACCAGATAGACAAATGGGCAAAAGACTTCAACAGGCACTTCCTAAAACAAGAAATCCAAAAGACTAATAAACACGGACTAAGTGCCTAATCTCATCAGTCATGACATCAGTCATTAAATTACAGCCACACTGAGACATCTTTACACCTGTCTAACACTACCTGGTGCTGAGGAGGATTTAGAGCAATGAAAACTTTGTTTCTGGTGGGAATATAAATTGATACAACTACAGTTTCAGAAAACAGGTTAGCATCAGCTAGTATAGGTCAAAACATACATACCCCAAGACCCAGCCACCCCCTTTTCAAGGATATACCCTAGGAAAACTCATGTACATGTTGACCTGGATTCTGAACAAGAATGTTCACAGAGGCAATGTTCCTATGAGCCCTAACTGGGAACAACCTCAATGTCTATCTACAGGAGAACCAGAAAAATAAATTACACTATAGCCCTGTGATGAATATGCAGCAAAATACAGCACAGGGAGCACTGAAAAGAAATGAATAGCTCCAAGGGCAACACGCATGCATTTTACAAACATAATGCTGAGCAATAGAAACAAGACACATGAAAACAGATACTGCATCATGCTGTTTACATAACGCTAAAAATCTCAGAGGCTGGCGCAGGAGCACATGCCTGTAATCCCAGCTATCTGGGAGGCTGAGGCAAGACTGCTTGAGCCCAAAAGTTCGAATCCAGCCTGGGCAACAAGGCACCCCCATCTCTAAAAAAGGAAAAAAAGGGGGCACAGTGGCTCATGGCTGTAATCCCACCACTTTGGGAGGCCGAGGTGGGAAGATCATTTGATCCCAGGAGTTTGAAACCTATCAGCTTAGGCTGATACAGCAAGCTCCAATATTTACAAAAACAGAAAAAGGAAAAAAAATTAGCCAGGCATGATGGCACGTGCCTGTGGTCACAGCTACTCAGAAGGCTGAGGTGGAAGGACTGCTTGAGCCTGAGAGATCAAGACTCCAGTGAGCTGAGATCATACTACTGCACTCCAGCCTGGGTGACAGAGTGAGATTTTGTCTCTGGAAAAAAATCTCAAAAATAATAAAAAAGTCATTATGAATGACTAGAGAAATAGTAAGAAAAGCAAAAGTAGGAGAGTGATTATCTCTAGAGGGGCAGGAGGAAGACAATGGGAAGAACTGCAGAGAGGTCCGCTGGGGTCTTGGCAAAGCTCTACATTTTGCACTGAGTGGTTCTGACAATTCATACTCCGTACATTTATGTTTTATATACGTCTCTGTTTTATATTTGAAATTTTAAAAAACAATTAGAAAAAAAAAAAAGCTAGAAACAATCTGGGTATTTATCACCCAGAACGCTGGTAGATAAAGGTACTCACTTTATAAGAATATATAAGAAATAGAATAAGAAAATGCAATGCATGAGTCAAAAGTAATAATTCTATTTATATTTACAGATACATGAACAGTTCTCAAAACCAACGTTGGGCCAGGCGAGGTGGTTCACACCTGTCATCCCAGCACTTTGGGAGGCTGAGGCAGCGGGATCACTTGAGGTCAGGAGTTCGAGACCAATCTGGCCAACATGGTGAAACGCTGGCTCCACTAAAAATATAAAAATTAGCCAGGCATGGTGGTAGGTGCCTGTAATCCCAGCTCTACTCAGAAGGCTAAGGCAGGAGAATTGCTTGAACCCAGGAGGCAGAGGTTGCAGTGAGCTGAGATTATGACACTGTACTCCAGCCTAGGCGACAGAGTGAGAGTCTGTCTCAAAAAAAGAAAAAGAAAAAAAAAATCCAAAGGAAAAAACCAAGGTTGAATGAAAGAGAATAGAAAGGGGGTTCTGGCACAATGCTGTACATATGTAAGTTTTGTTTAAAAACAAAAATACACATATGAAACAATGCTATGTATTTTTAAAGAATATGCAGGTATCGGCTGGGTAGAGTGGCTCACGCCTGTAATCCCAGCACTTTGGGAGGCCGAGGCATGTGGATCATGAGGTCAGGAGTTCAAGACCACCTGACCACAGTGGTGAAACCCTGTCTCTATTAAAAATACAAAAATTAGCCGAGCCTGGTGGTACGTGCCTGTAATCCTAGCTATTCAGGAGGCTGAGGCAGGAGAATCGCTTGAACCCCAGAGGCTGAGGTTGCAGTGAGCTGAGATTGCACCACTGCACTCCAGCCTGGTTGACAAGAGTGAGACTCCATCTCAAAAAAAAAAAAAAAAAAGAAGAAGAAGAATATGCAGGTATCCAAATACAAAGGCCTACATCAGAATCAGACAGAAAGATACATATACATACGATACACACACTACAGTGAGGGGGCTAATTGCATAAGAGCAGGTATCAGCAAATTTTTTCTTAAAGGGCCAGATCATAAATATTTTAGGTTTCATGGGGCTCATGGCAACCACTCAATCTGCCATTATAATTCAAAAGCAGCACAGAAAATAAGAAAATCAGTGGGTATAGTTATGAGTTATGTTCTTTTTTTTTGAGATAGAGTCTTACACTGTCACCCAGGCTGGAGTGCAGTGGCACAATCTCGGCTCACTGCAATCTCCACCTTCCAGGTTCAAGTGATTCTCCTTGCCTCAGCCTCCCAAGTAGCTGGGATTACAGGCACCCACCACCAGGCCCAACTAATTTTTTTGTATTTTTAGTAGAGACAGGGTTTCACTATTTTGGCCAGGCTGCTCTTGAACTCCTGACCTCAAGTGATCTGCCCGCCTCGGCCTCCCAAAGTGCTGAGATCACAGGCGTGAGCCATTGTACCCGACCACTTATGTTCTAATAGAACTACAGTAACACAAGGAATATGCCAGGGCTGTAGTTTGTCAAGCCCTGGAAAAGAGGCTTGGGTTAAGGGAAAGGAATAAAGAAGGCAAATAATAAAGAGAGGCTTTGCATGGACCAGCAACAGGAGGGCCTTGAAGTATTTTCCACTTAATTCTAGGGAAATAAATTCCTTTAATGAAGAGGCAATCAAATAAAGAAATAAAGAAAATGGTACCTTTTTGATGTTGTAATTTTCTTCCACACTTACCTCCTTGCTGTCTGTCACAGGAACCCACTTAAATATCCTCAGGGATGTGTCACCCACAGTCACCCACTTTTTCTCCCTAAAAGAAAGACACTTCTTAGAACCAATAAAGCAATGGGTTTTCAGTTTATCACTTGTGCTTTTCTGCTTCTCAATAGATCATTCCTTCAATCTGGAATCCTTCTCAACTTCCTCTTGGTGGGGTATGGTAGCTCACACCTGTAATCCCAGCATTTTGGGAGGCTGAGGCAGGAGGATCACTCAAGCTTAGGAGTTTGAAAACAGCATGGGCAATTTAGCGAGACCTCGTCTCTAAAAAAAATACAGGCCAGGTGCAGTGGCTCACATCTGTAATCCCAGCACTTTGGGAGACCCAAGCAGGTGGATCGCTTGAGTCCAGGAGTTTGAGACCAGCCTGGCCAACATGGTGAAAAGTAGCTGGATGTGGTGATGTGTGCCTGTAATCCCAGCTACTCAGGAGGCAAAAGTGGGAGGATTCCTTGAGCCCAGGAGGCAGAGGTTGCAGTGAACTGAGATCGTGCCACTGTACTCCAGCCTGGGCAATAGAGTGTCCGTCTCAAAAAATAAAAAGATGTGGGACATAGGCTGGAAGGTAGCACACACACAGCACCATATTCCTTTTTACTTGCACATGAGTTACTCTGTGTGCTTTTCTCTTTACCAAATGTACGAGTTCAATTACATTACTACTTTTGTTTGTTTTTTTGAGATAGGATCTCATTCTGCCTCCCTGGCTGGACTGCAGGGGCACAATCGTAAATCACTGCAGCCTCGACCTCCTGCGCTGTCAAGCAATCCTTCCACCTCAGCCTCTCGAGTATCTGGGACTAGAGGTGCACGCCACCACACCCAGCCAACTTATTTTTTGTAGAGATGGGGTCTCTCTTTGTTGCCCATACTGGTCTTGAACTCTTGGCCTCAAGCAATCTACCCACCTTGGCCTCCCAAAATGCTGGGATTACAGGCATGAGTCACTACACCAGGCCTCCTGTCTCCATTTAAGGGTCCCTCCAAGGGAAAAACAATCCCAGGAGAGACAGACACCTGCTGCTGCGGGTAGGGCGTGGTGGGTGTGAAATGTTAGGACCCGTTCCCTTTCTGGGTTACTAAGAGTGCATAAAGAAAGAGAAAATAAGTCTGAAGAAATTTTTCAATTTCAACTTTGAAGTTCAAAGCTTTGTAAATATCCTTTTGTCTCTTGCTGTGTTCCAAAGGGGTAAAAATGGCAGAGTTTTATCAGTCCACTACACTCACAAAATAAGCAAAGGGATAAAAGGGATAAAAGTCTTGCCTAAGGTCACTCTCTAAATCACTAAGGACCCCCAACTATCTATAGCAGATTCAAATGCCATTGTTCTCAGCTTGCCCACAGAGTGCCTTCAATGTGCTTCCAGGTCTGCAAATAAATGTGTGGAGTACAGAGAACAAAGGAGACTCTAGTTTTCTTTTAATTTTTTTTTAAAGACGTGGTTTCACCATATTGGTCAGGCTGGTCTTGAACTTCTTACCTCAGGTGATCAGCCCGCCTCAGCCTCCCAAAGTGCTGGGATTATAGGTGTGAGCCATCATGCCTGGCTTTTTTTTTTTTTTTTTTTTTTGAGACGGATTTTCACACTTGTTTCCCAGGCTGGAGTGCAACGGCACAGTCACGGCTCACCGCAACCTTCGCCTCCTGGGTTCAAGTGATTCTCTGGCCTCACCCTCTCGAGTAGCCGGGATTACAGGCATGCGCCACAATGCCCGGCTAATTTTGTATTTTTAGTAGAGATGGAGTTTCTTCATGTTGGTCATCCTGGTCTTGAACTCCTGACCTCAGGTGATCCACCCAACCCGGCCTCCCAAAGTGCTGGGATTACAGACGTGAGCCATCACGCCTGTTTTTTTTTTCTTTTTGAGATAAGGTCTCACTCTGTCACACAGGCTGGAGTGCAGTGGTATGATTACAGCTCACCATGGCTTCAAAATCCCAGGCTCAGGTGAATCTCGCATCTCAGCCTCCCAAGTAGTTGGGACTACAGGCGTGCACCACCATGCCTAGCTAATGTTTTGTATTTTTAGTGAGGACAGAGCTTCATCATGTTGCCCAGGTTGGCCTTGCCTGGGCTCAAGCGATTCTCTTGCCTTGGCCTCCCAAAGCGCTGGGATTACAGACGTGAGGCACCATGCCCCGCCTCTCCTTCATTCCAAGAAGGTTATTTCCTAAGCATGCCAGGCAGAGAACGAATGTGCTTATTTTAAGGGCCACTGATGCCTTAAGAGGTGCTTGCTGTCAGCTGGAACAAGGGCCAAATGCAGGGAGCTGCTTTATCACAGATCTGAACCAGTTTCTCGGCGTCAACTCCAAATGTGAAGTCACAAAAAAGCAAAAAAAAAAAAAAAAAGCAACTGTTGTTGCAGTTGTGGATGCTGTTCAGCAAATGATGTCATAATGGGGCTGGGCACGGTGGCTCAGGCCGATAATCCAAGCACTTCGGGAGGCGGAGGTAGATGGATCACTTGAGCCCAGGAGTTCGAGACCAGACTGGGCAACACAGTGAAACCCTATCCTCACTAAAAATATACAAATTAGCCAGGTGTGGTGGTGCATGCCTGCAGTCCCATCTACTTAGGAGGCAGAGGCAGAAGAATCACTTGAACCCCTGAGGCTGAGGCTGCCGTGAGTCGAGATCCGCCATTGTACTCCAGCCTGGGCGACAGAGCAAGACGGGGTCTCAAAGAAACAACAAAAAAAGACATACTGGGAGTGTAAAGAGACTGTGAGGTAACAGAAAGAAGGAATTAAAGCCTTAGAAAATAACTAGAATTGATTCCTGAACAGACCACTCCATTTCCTCACTTAATCAACCAATGAGTACACAAGAGGCTATGTGAGGCCCTGGCAACGCAGGGAACCACTTCCACAATCGCTGCCCTCACAGATCCTGTCTTATATCTGGAAACAGACATGAATAGTCAATCATTAGGTTTAACCGTATCAAATTGCCATTTTTGTAGGTTAATTAGTCAAATACAGGAGGCCAGGGGCAGTAGCTCACACTTGTCATCCCAGCACTTTGGGAGGCTGGGGCGGGAGGACCACTTGAAGTCAGGAGTTCAAGACCAGCCTGGCCAACATGGTGAAATCTGGTATCTACAAAAATACAAAAATTAGCTGGGTGTGGTGGTGTACACTTGTAATCTCAGCTACTAAGGAAGCTGAGGGCAGAATTGCTTGAGCCCAGAAGTGGAGGTTGCAGTGAGTGGGGATTGCACCTCTGCACTCCAGCCTGGGTGACAGAACAAGACTCAGTCTCAAAAAAAAAAAAAGAAGTCAAATATAGGAAATATCTTATGGATCCACCTAATACAACTGTGGAAGGTTCTATGAAAGGGACTTCATCTAGACTGGGAATCTCAAGTGGTCAACCTAATGAAGGAACTTTTGAGCTCAGCTAGGAGTTAACTCGGCAAGGGGGAGGAGAGGAGAGAGGAAGAATGCCAGGAAGGAGGAAGAACAGAGTGACTTCACTGCAAAGACAGTGGGCATCCTGGGAAAGAGCCAGCCAGGTGAGGCCGGAAGGAGGGCCTTTTTCAGTATTCACCCTAAAAGCAAGAAGGGACCACTGAAATCTTTCTAGGGGTGCTACAATAAGATGCATATTATACATATGTATGTACATATATATATATAAAATATGTGTTTGTGTATATACATATAATTTTTTTTTTTGAGACAGAGTTTTGCTCGTCGTCCAGGCTGGAGGGCAGTGGCTCCATCTTGGCTCACTGCAACCTCTGCCTCCCAGGTTCAAATAATTCTCCTGTCTCAGCCTCCTGAGCAGCTGGGATTACAGGTGCGCGCCACCACGCCCGGCTAATTTTTTTGTATTTTAGTAGAGACGGGGTTTCACTATGTTGGTCAGGATGGTTTTGATCTCCTGATCTCATGATCCGCCTGCCTCAGCCTCCCAAAGTACTAGGATTACAGGCATGAGCCACCGTACCCAGTCTGTACTTTTTATGTATTTTTTACAGACAGGGTCTCACTCTGTTGCCCAGGCTGGAGTGCTGTGGCATGATCATAGCTCAGGGCAGCCTCAACTCCTGGCCTCTAGCGATCCTACCACCACAGCCTCCTAAATAAGGCTGTGCATTTTGAAAAGACCTCTCTGCTACTCGGAAGAGAGAAAAATAAAATGACTCAGTGCAAATTAATGGATTGGGGAATGAGCAAGAGCAGAAGCAGAGAGGTTACAGGGAGGCTGGTACAGAGTTCCAGGTGACAGAGGATGGCCCTTCAGCCTAGCCTGCTAGGGGTGAGGGGGTCAAAGATGGGGAGAAGAAAAAGGTGTGTCTGTTCTTAGGTCTCACCAAAATCTCGGAGGACTAAAGGTGGAGAAGGAAAACCATGAATAATTTAAACTAATATTTATACTGAAACTCATCATATATGAAACCCTCAGACATAAAAAGAGAAGGAACTTCCCTTTTGTGGGGAAATGGACAGAGAAACACACGAATAAAGTCCAGGATACCAATGACTTTTTTTTTTTGAGACGGAGTTTCACTCTCATTGCTCAGGCTGGAGTGCACTGGTGTGATCTCGGCTCGCTGCAACATCTGCTTCCCAGGTTCAAGCGATTCTCCTGCCTCAGCCTCCCGAGTAGCTGGGATTACAGGCATGTGCCACCATGCCCGGCTAATTTTGCATTTTTAGTTGAGATGGAGTTTCACCATGTTGGCCAGGCTGGTCTTGAACTCTGACCTCAGGTGATCTGCCCACCTCAGCCTCCCAAAGTGCTGGGATTACAGGTGTGAGCCACCGCGCCCAGCCCCAATGACCTTAAAGGGTGTGAAGGGTGAGGGGTGGGAGGGGTTTAAAAAGGCTTCCTGGTGGCCCGGCACGGTGGCTTACGCCTGTAATCCTAGCACTTTGGGAGGCCGAAGTGGGTGGATCACCTGAGGTCAGGAGTTCAAGACTAGCCTGGCCATCAGGGTGAAATCTCAACTTTTTTTAAAAAAATAAAAATAAAAAAAGGCTTCCTGGTGGGAGGTAACATCTACTTGAACTTTTATTTTTTGTAGAGATGGGGGGGTCTCACTATGTTGCCCAGGCTGGTCTTGAACTCCTGGCCTCAAGCAATCTGCCCGCCTCGGCCTCCCGAAGTGCTGGGATTACATGCCTGAGCCACTTCACCTGGCCTTAACCGGGTTTTTTAATTATTGGTAGTCATTTGCTAGACAAAAGGGCAGACGAAGTTGGATGTGAAAGTTTGTTTATTTTTGAGATGGAGTCTTCCTCCGTCGCCCAGGCTGGAGTACAGTGGCGTGATCTTGGCTCACTGCAACCACCGCCTCCCGGGTTCAAGCAATTCTCCTGCCTCAGCCTCCCGAGTAGCTGGGACTACAGGCATGTGCTACCACGCCTGGCTAATTTTTTATATTTTTATTAGAGACGGGGTTTTACCGTGTTAGCCAGGATGGTCTTCATCTCCTGACTTTTCTATCCTCCCACCTCGGCCTCCCAAAGCTGTGAAAGTTTAATGTGATGACTCTGATACACACCAATACACAAGGATACACAAGTGTGTATCGGAGTTCCGGATACAAAACAGGTGCTCAATCAGCGTCTTCCATGAACATTTTAGACATGGGGTCTTACTCCGTCGCCCAGGCTGGAGTGCTGTGGCACCATCATAGCTCACTGCAGCCTCCAAATCCTGGGCTCCAGCAATCTTCTCACCACAGCATCCCAAGTAAAAATGTGCACTTTTTTTCTTTTATTTTTTTTCTTTCTCATTAGTAGTAGATCCAAAAGGATGTGCACTTTAAAAAGACCACTCTGGCCGGGCGCGGTGGCGCGTGGCTGTAGTCCCAGCTACTCAGGAGGCTGAGGTGGGAGGATCGCTTGAGCCCAGGAGTTCTGGGCTGTAGTGCGTTATGCGGTTCGGGTGTCCGCACTAAATTCAGCATCAATATGGTGACCTCCTGGGAGCGAGGGACCACCAGGTTGCCTAAGGAGCGGTGAACCGGCCCAGGTCGGAAACGGAGCAGGTCAAAACTCCCGTGCTGATCAGTAATTGGATCGCGCCTGTTGCACTCCAGCCTGGGCAACATAGCGAGACCCCGTCTTCTAGAAAATAAATAAATAAAAATAAATGTGAAAAAAAAAAGACCACTCTGCTACGTGGAAGTGGGAAAAATAAAATTACTCAGTGCAAATGATGAAAGGACTGGGGAATGAGCAAGAGCTGGAGCAGGGAAATTAGAAGGAGGTTGGTACATAGTTTGCAAAGGACTCTCGTGACAGCCGTCTGGGCAGCAAGAGAAATGCCTACGAAGCTCCCGGCGCAGGAGCCGGGTACTGGGGTAAACGGAGAGGTTTCCCTCTAGATGACACCAGGCTTGCTCTCTGACAGGCAGACTGACCCAGAAACTCAACCAACTTCAACTCCTGAATACGCAGAGCGCTCATCCTGGCGGGCTGAAACCACTCCAGGGCTACTCGCTGTTATCAAAGGGCATATTGGAAACGCCGGCAGAGCCGCGGTCCAGGAAAAGGAGAGGGCGGAACCCTGGCGGGGCCGGGCGCGGCGGGACCTAGGCCCCGCAGCTCCAGCCCGGGCCGGAAGCCGGCATCCCCTACCGGGCGGCGCGCGGCCGCACCCGCAGCAGGTGGGCGGGCCCGCGAGCCGGGCGGCCCGCTGATTGGCTGCGGCCGGCGCGCCCTCTGACCTCACGCCGACGCCAGAGGCACCCTACTCCCGCCTTCTCCTGCGCCCCCTCCCCCCAGCGCCGGCCGGCCGGCTCCCACCTGGGCCGCCAGTCCCGCGCTCCTCAAAGCCTGTATCCGCGACCCCCGCCAGCCCCTAAGCTCGGGCCCCTCACCATTTTCGCACTTTCTCGATAGCCGCCATCACCTTCTTGATGTCGTCCTTGGCCCGGCTGCGGGTCTCCGCCCGGACCGACCGGCCCGACATGGCGGCGGCGGCGGCGGGAGCGGCGGGGGCCGGGGCACTGCTCCCAAGGCACCGGGGATCGCGCGCCTCACGCACCGCCGCCCGCCCGCCGCTGCAGCGTCACCGCGGCCGTCGCCCCCCTCCGTGCGCGCGTGCGCGAGGAAGCGCGCGCACCCGCCCGTCCCTTGGGGCTCGCGGCCTCAGCGCGCCTGCGCGCCCCGCCCCAGGCGTCCCTCCCGAGCGCCCCGGGAGTTCCCTGGGACCCCTCCCGGGCTGGGGTGCGAGGCGGGCCGGGCGCACGTGCTGTGGTCAGGGCGAGGTGCGAGGCGCTGCCGGTGGGCTCCCTGGTTCTTTTCCCTGGGAGTTTGGAGGTTGCCTCCTTCCTGCTCTGGCCAGCATGTTAGGGACCTGACCCTTTGGAATCGTACTCGCCCTCCGGCTCTACAGCTGTTCTCCAACCACGCCTGTCTTCAGGATGCCTTCAGGCCTTTGGACACACCTGGAATCCTCTCCTGTCTTCGCCAGATGGAACTGCTTTTCCAACATTCAAGCCACACTCTTGCTTTTTTTGGGGTATATAGTAGTCCCAAGTATTTGGGAGGCTGAGGCAGGAGGATCAATTGAGCCCAGAAATTCGAGGTGGTAGTCAGCTATGATATGATCGCACCTGTGAATAGCCACTGCACTCCAGCCTGGGCAACATATGGAGACCCCATCTCTAAAATAAATAAATAAAAAGATGCCTATTTTGTGCAAGACTCTACCAAAAGCTGAAGACATGCGTGGTTTTGGTTTCAAAGAGCTTCCAGTTTGTTTGTTTATTTGAGACGGAGTCTCTCTCTGTCTCCCAAGCTAGAGTGTAGTGGCGCGATCTCGGCTCACCTCCCGGGTTCAAGCAATTCTCTGCCCCAGCCTCCTGAGTAGCTGGGATTACAGGGG
Source organism: Cacajao melanocephalus (assembly GCA_963573385.1). Classification (NCBI taxonomy): domain Eukaryota; kingdom Metazoa; phylum Chordata; class Mammalia; order Primates; family Pitheciidae; genus Cacajao; species Cacajao melanocephalus. The sequence continues at coordinate 17,199 of CAUYLG010007770.1, read as the reverse complement.
CCCACCACATCCAGCTAATTTTTCTGTATTTTTAGTAGAGACGGGGTTTCACCATCTTGGTTAGACTGGTCTTGAACTCCTGACCTCGTGATCCACTGGCCTCGGCCTCCCAAAGTGCTGGGATTACAGGCGTGAGCCACCGTGCCCGGTGAGATGGGATCTCTCTATGTTGTCCAGACTGGTCTTGAACTTCTGGTCTCAAGGGATCCTCTCAAAGTGCTGAGATTACAGGCATGAGCCACCACGACTGGCTGAGCTTCCAGTTTAGTAGAACATTCAGACCAAAAAAAAACCCATTTATTTTTTACTTTTATTTATTTTTTGATACAGGCCCTTACTGAAGTGATCAGTCTGCCTCAGCTTCAGCCTTTTGTGTAGCTGAGACTACAGGCAAGGGCCATATTGCCTGGCTTTTTTTTTTTTTTTGCATTTTTGTAGCAACAGGGTCTTCCTTTGTTGCCCAGGCTGGTCTTGAAGTTCTGGACTCAACTGATCCTCCTGCCTCGGCCTCCCACAGTGCTGGGATTACAGATGTGAGTCACTGCATCCAGCTTCCCAAAGCATATTTAAAATGCTATTTGATAAATGCTAGCCTAGGGTTGGTGAGGTGGCTTAACACCTGTAATCCCAGCATTTTGGGAAGCCAAGGTGGATGGATCATTTGAGGTCAGGAGTTCAAGACCAGCCTGGCCAACCTGGTGAAACCTTGTCTCTACTAAAAATACAAAATAGCTACTCAGAAGGTTCAGGCAGAAGAATCGCTTGAACCTGGGAGGTAGAGGTTGCAGTGAGCCAAGATCACACCATTGCACTCCAGCCCGTGCAATAAGAACAGAGCTCTGTCTCAGAAAAAAATAGACTAGGCATGGTGGCTCACACCTGTAATCCCAGCACTTTGGGAGGCTGAGGCAGATGGATCACCTGAGGTCAGGAGTTCAAGACCAAACTGACCAACAGGGAGAAAACCCATCTCTATCAAAAATATAAAATTAGCCGGGCATGGTAGCACGAGCCTGTAATCCCAGCTACTTGGGAGGCTGAGTCAGGAGAATCTCTTGAACCTGGGAGGCAGAGGTTGCAGTGACCCGAGATGGTGCCATTGTACTCCAGCCTGGGCAACAAGAGTGAAACTACATCTCAAAAATAAATAAATAAATAAATAAATAAATAAAATGCTATTTGATAAATGCTTGCCTAAGTGGGGTGGGGGAGGGGGAGTATAATGAGCTATGGCTTTTATTCCTAGTCTGCAGCAAAGAAAAAAAAAAGTGCTATGATAACCCTAATCTTGGAGCTGACCTCTAAAAACACGGTAGGTCCTGTTAGTCCCAGGCCAGTGTTCACAGACGCTACAGATGCTCATTAAATGTTGGTTTGCGTGAATGTTGAATTCAGTGCAAGCTCCCTTTTTCTTTGCCTCCATCCACTTAGAGGCAGGTATCACCCGTGCTTACAGTATGCAGAGAGGGTCCTGTACCAGCTGTTTCAGGACACAGCTTGGGACAGGAAGCTGGTTGGTAATGGCTGCCCTCACCTGTAGAGAAACTAATTTCCATGTGCCCCAGAGAAATGCCTAGCCAGCCCTGAACTTGACACAGCCTCTGATTATGAGTCAGCCTTTCATGATTAACCAACATAGGGTGAGCATATGTCATCTTACTGGCGAAGGGGCTAGAAATAGCTTCTGCCTGACTGAGGAGTGCAAAAACTGAACCAGCATGAGGAGTCAAAAGATGATTCTAGAAATAATGGGATCAAAGGTGGCACATATGTTGTTCAGACCCAGCCGATCCAAAATAACCGAAGACTGGCCAGGCGCGGTGGCTCATGCCTGTAATCCTAGCACTTTGGGAGGCCAAGGCGGGTGGATCACCTGAGGTCAGGAGTTCAAGACCAGCCTGGCCATCATGGTGAAACCTCATCTTTAAAAAAAAAAAAAATTTATTAAAAAAGAAATTAAAAAAATTAAAAAAAAAACAAAAACAAAATAACCGAAGACTGCCTGAGCACCTGCTGTATGCCCTAGCACAGTGGACACTGCGGGTGATGCGAAGTTGAGTAAGGCACACTCCCTGCCCTTGAGGTGAAGATGAGGAAAGCAGAAAGGCAGAACACCCGTGCCAGCCTTTGAGACTTCTCCAGCTCTGCCCATAGGTCCCCCTGGTTCAGGCACACAGCCCCTGTCTGTCTCTCCCTTGTCCAAATCCTCCCACTTGAAGTTTCCTGTATGTAGCTTCCTTCTCCTCCGCAGCCCAGCGCTCCTCCCAGCTGCACAGGTCCCCTGCATCCATCTCTCCCCCAGCTCACCCGGCCAGTCGCCTTTCTGGGGCAAAGTCTCAGGGACTCCCCCAATCTTGTTTCCTCCCTACATTTGTCCACCTGGTCCTACATCCCCCACGTCATCTCCCACTGGGGCTCGGTCTGTGTAAGAGAGTGATCAAAGCAGGTACCTCTTAGGCTACCCAAATGCCCTCTGTTGACTCCCTTCCCTCTTCCCCTTTCCCCCTTCCCCTCCCTTCGTTTCCTTTGATGAAGTTTCACTCTTGTCACCCAGGCTGGAGTGTGAAGTGGTGTGATTTCAGCTCATTGCAACCTCTGCCTCCCAGGTTCAAGTGATTCTCCTGCTTCAGCCTCCCGAGTAACTGGGACTATGGGTACCTGCTACCACGCCTGGCTAATTTTTTTTTCGAGGTGGAGTCTTGCTCTGTTACTCAGGCTGGAGTGCAATGGTGTGATCTTGGTTCACTGCAACCTCTGCCTCTTGGGTTCAAGCGATTCTCCTGCCTCAGCCTCCCAAGTAGCTGGGATTATAGGCTAATTTTTTGTATTTTTAGTAGAGATGGAGTTTCACCATGTTGGCCAGGCTGGTCTTGAAATTTTGACCTCCAGTGATCCACCCACCTTGGCCTCCCAAAGTGTTGGGATTACAGGCAGGAGCCACTGCACCTGGCTTGACACCCTTTTGTTAAAAAAAAAAAAAAATCACACCTTAGCTAGACAAAGAGGAATGTGCCTGTATCCCAGCTACTTGAGAGGCCAAGGTGGGAGGATTACTTGAGCCCAGGAGTTTAAGGCTGCAGGAAGCTATAATCACACTACTGCACTTAGCCTAGGCAACACAGTAAGATACCGTCTCCTAAAAAAAATCACATCTTGTCATTTTCTAGGTGAAAAGCTTGTGCTGATGAGATGCAGAGGTAGATACAGAGATCCCAGCCCAGATCTCTGCCTTGGGCGACTTGCATTCAGGGCTTGGCTTCTTTTCTCACTTTGAGTACAAGCTACGGTGGCCTAGAAGGCCCCATCCATTCCCACACGTCATCCTGTTAATTTTCTGACCTCACCTCCTACAACTCTACCCTTGCCGTCTCTGCTCCAAATCCACTGGCCTTGTTGCTCATCTGAAAGCACAGACCAGCTCCTGCCTCAGGTCTCTGCACTTCAGTTTCCCCTACTGTAGCACCCATCCACTATATATTTACATGGCTCCCTCCCTTACCTCCTGAAGGTCTTTATTCAAATGTTATCTTCTCAGCCAAGTGTGGTGGCTCATGCCAGTAATCCCAGCACTTTGGGAGGCCGAGGTGGGTGGATCACTTGAGTCAGGAGTTCAAGACTGGCCTGACCAACATGGTGAAACCCCATCTCTACTAAAAATATAAAATTAGCTGACAGTGGTGGCTCATGCCTGTAATCCCAGATACTCGGGAGGCTGCGGCAGGAGAATTGCTTGAGCTCAGGAGGTGGAGGTTGCAGTGAGCCAAGATTGCGCCATTGCACTCCAGCCTGGGTGACAAGAGCAAAACTCCGTCTCAAAACAAACAAACAAACAAAACCCCAAAAACAAATGTTATCTCATCAATGCAGCCCTCTCTGGCCACCCTCAGACTTCAGTATCCATCCCCACACACACTCCATATCCCCCTTCTCCAATTTCTTTCCAGAGCAGTCATCACCACTGTGATAGTTAATACTGAGCATCAACTTGATTGGATTGAAGGCTACAAAGTATTGTTCCTGAATGTGTCTGTGAGGGTGTTGCCAAAGGAGATGAACGTTTGAGTCAGTGGGCTGGGAAAGGTAGGCCCACCCTTCATCTGAGTGGGCACCATCTATCTAATCAGCTGCCAGCACAGCTAGAATATAAAGCAGGCAGAAAAAACGTGAGAAGACTAGACAGGCCTAGCCTCCCAGCCTGTATCTTTCTCCCATGCTGGATGTTTCCTGCCCTCAATCACTGGACTCCAAGTTCTTCAGTTTTGGGACTTGGACTGGCTCTCCTTGCTTCTCAGCTTGCAGACGGCTTATTTTGGGACTTTGTGATCCTGTGAGTCAATACTTAATAAACTCTCGTATATATATACAACTCTACTAAAAATACAAAATTAGCTGACAGTGGTGGCTCACGCTTGTAATCTCAGCTACTCAGGAGGCTGAGGCAGGAGAACTGCTTGAGCTCGGGAGGTGGTGGTTGCAGTGAGCCAACCTCCTATTAGTTCTGTCCCTCTAGAGAACCCTGACTAATATAACCGCTTAATATCCTATTTTGTTTTTCTGGCCAGGCGTGGTGACCCATACCTGTAATCCCAGCATTTGGGGAGGCTGAGGGAGTGGATCATTTGAGGTTAGGAGTTTGAAACCAGCCGGCCAACATGGAGAAACCCCATATCTACTAAAAATACAAAAATTAGCTGGGTGTGGTGGCATGTGCCTGTAATCCCAGCTGCTAGGGGAAGCTGAGGCAAGAGAATCACTTGAACCTGAGAAGTGGAGGCTGCAGCAAGCAGAGACTGTGCCGCTGCACTCCAGCCTGGGAGACAGCTGCTTAGCAACCTTAATTCCTGCTACTGTAATTCCCTGTTGGCATATAACCCAACAAATTCCCGAGTCCCAAGGATTAGGATGTGGATATCTTTGGGGAATCATTACTCTGTTCCCATATCATAGAATTCTGTCCACACCAGTGGAAAAACAAAGCATATGGTATAGGTATACACATATACAAATATATATAGACACACACACACACACAAACATACACGCACACAAATATATGTTTAAGAGACTGGGTCTTGCTCTCTTGCCCAGGTTAGAGTGCAGTGGCACAATCACAGGTCACTGCAGCCTTGAACTCCTGGGCTCAAGTCACTCACCAACTTCAGCCTCCTGAGTAGCTGGGACTATGGGCACATGCTACCATGGCTGGCTAATTTTTAAATTTTTTTGTAGAGATGGGGTGTCTCACTATGTTACCCAGCCTGGTCTTGAACTCTTGGCCTCAAGCATTCCTCCCACCTTGGCCTCCCAAAGTGCTAAGATTATAGGAGTCAGCCATAGATGGGATTACAGGCATGAACAACAATGCCCAGCCATTTAGTAGTTTTGATTACCCAGCAAACTGCACAGAATCCTCTGTTTTCCTGCTGGCAGAAAAGAGAGTATGGAAAGCCTCAGGAGGGTTTTTTTGTTTTTTTTTTTTTTTTTTTTTTTGAGACAGCCTCTCTCTGCTACCCAGGCTGGAGTGCAGTGGCACGATCTTGGCTTGCTGCAATCTCTGCCTCCCATGTTCTGGGTTAAAGGGATTCTCTTGCCTCAGCCTCCCAAGTAGCTGGGACTACAGGCATGAATCTCCACACCCAGCTAATTTTTGTATTTTTGTAGAGACGGGATTTCGCCATGTTGGCCAGGTTGCTCTCAAACTCCTGACCTCAGGTGATCTGCCCACCTCTGCCTCCCAAAGTGCTGGGATTACAGGCGTGAATCACTGTGGGTTTTAGAGGCAGCCGGAGACTCAACAGATCACTTCTGCACACATTCCATTAGCCTGAACTCATCAAAGCGTCTTACTTAACTGCAGGGAAGCCTGGAACATGTAGTCCAGCCTTATACCTGGGAAAACAAGAAGCGAAGTTGGGGAACACTAGGAATCTTTGCCACTGTGGGCACGTCCCTCACAGTCCTGGCACTCTCAGTGAAACACACTAAGGTTTTCCTGTGAAAAACACAGGGTTGAGGAAATTTGGGGTGCAGTACATCAGGAAATTCACTTTTGGTCAGGCCCGGTGGCTTATGCCTGAAATCCCAGCACTTTGGGAGGCCGAGGCAGGCAGATTGCCTGAGGTCTGAAGTTTGAGATCAGCCTGGCCAACATGATGAAACTCTGTCTCTACTGAAAATACAAAAATTAGCCGGGCATTTTGGCATGCTCCTGTAATCCTGGCTACTCGGAGGCTGAGGCAGGAGAACTGCTTGAACCCAGGAGGGGGAAGTCGCAGTGAGCTGATATCACGCCATTGCACTCCAGCCTGGGCAACAAGAGTGAGACTTCATCTCAAAAAAAAAAAATTCACTTTTGCCCTGGGTTCTTTTGTTTGCTTTTTGTTTTGCTTCTTATTCTAAAGAGATGCCCTAGGTTCTAGATCACAAAAGGCTAAGAGTATGCAGGACAGAGGCCATTATTAGGGTGAAATAAGGACTCAAGGGCCAGAGACCAACACAGTCATTACCATCAAAATCATCACCTTCAGTATCATCATCATCTTTATCATTTTTGGGGTTGTTGTTTGGTTGGTATTTTTCCTGCCTCTGGGCTCCAGAAGCAACTGAAACATACCTGGGTTGTCAAACCTACTGGCTGGGTACGGTGGTTCATGCCTATAATCCCGGCACTTTGGGAAGCCAAGATGGGGTAGATGACTGCAGCCTCAACCTCCCAGGCTCAAGCAATCCCCACATCTCAGCCTCCTGAGTAGCTGTGCCATCATAGGCCAGGCTAATTTTTGTATTTTTTGTAGAGATGGGGGTCTCCCTATGTTTCTCAGTCTGGTCTTGAACTCCTGGACTCAAGTGATCCTCCTGCCTCACCTCCCAAAGTGATAGGATTACAGCTGTGAGCCACCATGCCCAGCTGGCACTCTTTTATTTGTATTTTTTAAATAGGTGGAATATCACTCTGTTGCTTAGGCTGGAGTGCTGTGGTGTGATCATGGCTCACTGCAACCTCCAACTCCCGGACTCAAGTGATCCTCCTGCCTCAGTCTCTCCAGTAGCCCAGCAGCTGGGACTACAGGTGTGTGCCACCATGCCCAGCTAATATTAAAATTTTTTGTAGAGATGGGGTCTCACTGTGTTACTCAAGCTGGTTTCAAACTCCTCGTCTCAAGTGATCCTCTCACCTTGGCCTCCCAAAGCACTGAGATTATAAGCATGAGCCACCCTGCGCAGCCCAGTTTTGGAACTTCGATCATCTCCAGACTTTGGAACCATTAGTCCCTGGGAGAATCACATGGAAGTATATGAATTACAAGATGCAGTGGCCTTGGAAAGTAACAGAATGATTTCTGCTGCCAATGCAACTGCGTGGTGCATGCGTAAGTAAGGGGTGGTCAAAGTGAGCTCATTTGCTGTTGGGCAATCAGTATGCAGGCTCATCTTGTTAGCCAACAAACTGAAGTAGTGGCTACTGTGTGCCCACTCGTGTGGGCGCAACAGAAAGAGGTACAAGACAGATTCCTAACACTATAAACTCCCTGCCTTCAAAAAGCTTATTTTCTGGCTGGCAAGGTCACAGGCTGTAAGGGTGACGCTAGGAACAAGCTCGAGCTCCGTACTCAGATCCAGAGTTGAATTCCTGCTTGCCACTTAACCTCCACAAACCTCGGTTTCTCCAATGGGGATAATAATTGCTGCTTCACAAGAGCCATTATAAAGTGAAAGTGAGAGAGTATGTGTCATGGGAGGCTATCGTAATGCTTTCAATAGATCATGTTACTGATTTTTTTCCAGAGAGACAGAGTCTCGCTGTGTTGCCTAGGCTGCGATCATAGCCCACTGCAGCTCTGAACTCCTGGGCTCAAGCAATCCTCCCACCGCAGCCTCCAGAGAGGCTGGGACTACAAGTGTCCATCACTGTGCCTGACTTTTTTGTAGAGACGGGGCCTTATTATGTTGCTCAGGCTGGTCTTGAACTCCTGGCCTCAAGTAATCCCCCTGCCTCAGCCTCCCAAATTGTCAGGATTACTGGTGTGAGCTACCACTCCCATTACCTGTTAATTAATTAAGTTCTGGGGTACACGTGTAGGATGTGCATGTGCGTTACACAGGTAAATGTGTGTCATGGTGGTTTGCTGCACCTATCAACCCACCACCTAGGTATTAAGCCCAACATGCATTAGCTATTATTCCTGATGCTCTTCTCCTCCCACCCCCACAACAGGCCCCAGTGTGTGTTGCCCCCTTCTCTGTGTCCACGTGTTCTCATTGTTCAGCTCCCACTGACTAGAACATGGTTTTCTGTCCCTGCGTTAGTTTGCTGAGGATAATGGCTTCCAGCTCCATCCATGTCCCTGCAAAGAACATGATCTTGTTCATTTTTATGGCTGCACAGTATTCCATGGTGTATATATGCCACATTTTCTTTATCCAGTCTATCATTGATGGGCATTTGGGTTGATTCCACGTCTTTGCTATTCTGAATAGTGCTGCAACGAGCATTACATGGGAATTGCACACTCATTGTAGAAAACACAGAAACAAAACTTTGTGTGCCTTTCTCAAGATGTTAGTCTCTGAAACGTGGCTTTACTAGCACGTTTGAAATGCCTGTATGAAAGGCACTATCCAGGGCTTCAAGTTATCACAGATAAGCAAATTAAAGAGTTGGTTTCTCCAATGCACCCGTGTGTTGGATGCAGGTGGTGGAAGACCCACCTGCATCCAACCCCCAGGAAAGTAGTCAGGAGACTGGACTGCACGGAGGAAGAAAGACCCCTTGGGAAGTGGCAGGCCACTGTTGAGATGGCACCACCATCTTAATCTGTGTATTGCATGGTTTAAATGACTGCTAGCCCCAGCCTGGGCAACATAGTGAGACCCCATCACTACAAAAAACAGACAGATGTGATGGCATGTGCCTGTGATCCTGGCTACTTGGGAGGCTGAGGTGAAAGGATCACTTGAGCCCAGGAGGTCCAGGTTGCAATGAGTCATGATGGTACCGCTGCACTCCAGTCTGGATGACGGAGTGAGATCTCATCTCTAAAACAAACAAAATACTAAAATAGGCCATACACCACCATTTAAAATATTTCCCCAACTTTTTATTTTGAAAAATTTCACACTCACACATGTTGAAATCTTAAGATATGAATACTGCCTTCACATGCAGGATTTTTGACTTAAAAAAAAAAAAAAACTTGTGGCCTCTGTTCTATGTTAATATCCAGACACCTTCTCTGTGGTTACAAGAGAAGCTTGAGTGAGGGCACTTTCTGTCCTCAGAAAGTCTGTGGAGTGACTTTTTGGTAGTGTTTTCTCTTATCTCATTGGAAACGCAACACGGCAAGGTGGGCAGGACAGGATTCATTCTCATCTTACAGATGAGGAAACAAGCTCAGAGAGGTCAACAGATCTACCTGCTCTCAAGTCAACAGATGACCCACTGAAACTGCAACTGAAGACTTCTGCCTTCAGTAACTCAACATTCTACCACCACTTCCTGTCCTGGACATACAAGGGGAGAGCCCCTTTTAAAAACAGGTGTGCAAAGGAAAGTGTTTCCGTCTCAACCTTCTGACAACTGCAAGGGAAATACTCCGCAGGCCTTGTGTGCGTAGTGGCAGAAGTCTGTCGTTAGGAACGTGCAAAACCACAGTGGAGACTGGGAGTGGGAAGACGCATGGAGAAAATACTGGGAGGTCTGTGGCTTGCCCCTGGCTTAAGGTGAACATTTCCTGAGTGCTTACACTGCCCCAGTACTGTGCCAGGACCGCAGAGCTGACAGTAAGGCGGTCCAGGAGTCTGCCCTGGTGGTGCTCTCATTCCAGTGGGCTCATCAGAGCCAGAAGCTGCAATGACAGACCGGTGGACTGCAATGGGCCCACTCAGTGTTTTGTTTGGTCCAGATAGTGTTTGTTTTATTTATTTTTTTATTAAGTTGCTCACTTCTAGCTTCTGTGAAGCAGACAACTTCTGCTGGATTCCTGAATAAGTAGCAGACTCCCCCCACCTCGCAAGCAGCACACAAGTCCTCCAGTTCACTTCTGTCCCCACTTTCTCCTGCCTCACCCCCAAGTGACTGTGGCCCCATTCACACATTTACGGTACCCGGCAGACGTCCATAGCATTTAGACTAACACCCCTGCAGCAAACAAATAGTCAAACAAGAGAATTTTAGAGAGCATTAATATAAAAAAAAGAAATTCAGCTAATGTGATGGATGTGATATGACTGATGGAAAGGGCTACTTCAGAATGGGTGGTCAGGGAGGGTATTTCTCTGTAGTGTAACTGCAACCAAGAACTGAATTCTGACAAGCATGATAAGTCTGCCAACTGAATAAAGCACTTCCAAGCAAAGGGGTTGGCCTAAGTACCAGTCTACCTGAGGATGGAATAACTCTGCTTGCTGAAGGAACAGCAAGGATGGGAGAGCAGTAAAAAGATCACAGAGTGAGGATGAAGGCAGGTTACACAGGACCTTGCAGGCTAAGGTAAGAATTTTGGATTAAAAAAACATTTTCAGTGGGGTGTGATGGCTCATTCCTGTAATCCCAGCACTTTGGGAGGCCAAGGTGGGCAGATCTCTTGAGGTCAGGAGTTCAAGACCAGTCTGGCCAACATGGTGAAACCCTATCTCTACTAAAAATACAAAAATTAGCCAGGCATGGTAGCATATATCTGTAACCCCAGCTACACTGGAAGCTGAGGCAGGAGAATCGCTTCAGCCTGGGAGGTGGAGGTTGCAGTGAGCTGAGATTGCGCCACTACACTCCAACCTGGGGAACAGAGTGAGACTGTCTCAAAAAAATTTTTTTTTTTTTTTTTTTTTTACTATTTTTGGTTTAAAAAAAATATTTTGGATTTTATTTCAAGTGTCATGGGAAGCCTTGGGGGGGTTTAACTAGAGAATAATGTGATCTGATTTATATTTTCAAAAGATCACTCTGCTATATAGAAAAGTAATGAAGCAACAGAGGAAGCAGGAAGATCCATTAGGAAGCCATATTTTAGTGGCCCAGTAGGTGACAGTGGACAGGACCAGGACGGTAACAGAAAAGACAGAGAGAAGCAGCAACCTCAGGCGGTCATGTGGAGTGTAACCAAAAGCGTTCTGGTGAACAGAGGGGATAATGATTGGGGGTCATCAAGGATAACTCCAAGGTTGTGGCTTGTTCCAACATTGACAGGCTGGGGGCGATCCAGGGAGGTCACAGTTTTCGTGAAAGATCAAGAGTTTGACCAGGGATGAATAAATTTTCCCTACACTCAAGTCTTCCTGGATACCTCATTTCCCCTACCTGCCACATCCAAGCAGTCTTCAAATTCAAAAATTTAAACTTCTCAATACCGTATCTCTTATCAAATGTATCCCTTCAGCTTCAATACCCATTGCCTCTGTCCTGCTCCAGTCCTCTCTCTTGCCTTGACATTTACAACAGTAGCTATGAATAAACTAACGGAAAGCACTTAATATGCGTGTCTGTATCTCTCTCTCCCACCAGCCATCTTTGATGGCAGAAACCATGTCTTATTCTTATTTAATCCCCAGGACATATTTATTTGGGCACAGAGTAGGCACGCAAATATCTGACAAACTGAAAACAGATCTCCTGAAATAGGATATCATCTCCCAAAGAGAGGAGCCCCAACCATACAAAATGTACGATCAAGTCCCAGGAAACTTTGCCTTCCCAAGGAATGTGTGTCTAATCTGGTTTCAAAGCACACTGGTTCCCACTTTTACCACTTTAATGACATTGGACAATAGTATTACTCTTTTCTACTTTTCTTCCAGACCTAGGGACTTTACACTCTCTAAGCCTCACATCTTCTTTGCAAGCAGGTCACAGAAAGGATTATTCTCCATCTTACAAATAGAACTGAGGCCCAGAATGAAATCCCTTAGTGTCTTTTTGATGGAGGTAGGAGCCTTGACTAAATGGAGATCAGCCTTCCCCGACCCCACAGCACAGTTCTGTGATAGGAAGCTAACCCAGTCTCCCATCCTTGCAAAACTGCTGCTTAGTACTCAGGTGTTCTCTAGGTTGTTCTGAAACATTTACAAACTTCTTCGGGTGTGAGGAAGTGCTGCCACAAGGCCAAAAATCATGTTCTCTTTCTCTTCTCTACCCCTGTCCTCCGCACAGGGTGGGGATGGATTCCACCCACTGGGCCTGAGAGGAAGAAAAGCACCTTGGTCACTAGCTGCGGAGGAGTCAGAGCCAGCAAGAAAAGAGAGAGAGCTCTAAGTAGGCAAGAGTAGTCTCAACAGGAAAAAGAGAGGCCACCAGTAGGAAAACCAGGAGACCCCTTCCAAAAGGCTTCCACCTGGGAAGAGAGGTGGCAGCAGCGCTGGGAGCAGGCGGCCAGATCCCTCCTGCTCAATTCTCTGCGCTGGGCCCTCCCAGTCACTTCTTGAGGGCACCCAGGCTCTTCAGGGCCTCTTGGGCCTGGGTCAGCTGCTGCTGCAGCCTCTGGCGGGTGCTGTCATTAGAGGCCCGCTTCAGGAGGCCCTGCATCTCCTCCACCATGGCCCGGTGGCCAGGAGTGTTGTGAAAGAGCCGCACCGCCCGGTCCCCACAGGAGGCCAGAAAGCGGCCAGTGATGTCAAAGGACAAGTCAGCGATACACTCGCCATGGACCCGCTCAAAGCACTCCTCCTTCTCGCCCCGCCGGGTATTGTAGAGATGAATACTGCTGCCACTGGCCAAGGCCAAGACCTGGGCATCGGGGGAGAGGGCCAGGCGGCACAGTGTGGCGCCTGCCGCCTCTTCAAAGCGGCCTGTCCTCAGTAAGTAGGGGTCCTGCTGCTTCTTGTATTCCACATCTGTATCCCACAGTTTCCATGTACCATCCTTGGAGACAGAGGCCATCCTGCAGCACAGAAAATCACAGCTCAAGCCCCAACATGCCCTGGCAGGGTGGGCACTGGCTCGACCTGAGCGGCTGCAGCTGGGAAGCAAAGTCTGCTTCCTGCTGAGGGCCAGGCGCCCTGCCCACTTCAGAGCTACGGCACAGACAAGCAGAAGGACCCTGGTTGTCAGGGGCCAGAAGCCACAGGTCGGATTTCAGAGCGGACTCACTCACCTCCGGGAGTCGTTGGAGAAGGCAAACGAGTGCACAGCCGCGGAGTGGCCCTTCAGTTCAAAGGCTCGCACCACCTCCTGGAACTCCCCCTTCTTTCCAAAGCAGACTTCCCAAACCTTCACGTCCGGAGTGAAGCCACACGAGGCTACAAATCTGCCATACAACCCAGAAGCCTTTAGAACTTCATTTTGGGAGCATCTTGTTCCTGTAAACCCCCGAAATCTCTTTCCTGAGAAAGCTGACAACCTCATATCCGCATAATATAAACCTTTAAAAAGTTCTCTTATGTATGTGACCTCAGTTTATCCTCTAGCCTTATTCTAAGATATGTAGTACTCCACCCTAACCTTTTAAAAACTATAGATGGCTTGGCGCACTGGCTCACACCTGTAATTATAGCACTTTGGAAGGCTGGAGCAAGAGGATCACTTGAGGCCAGGAGTTCGGGACCGGCCTGGGCAACATAGTGAGAACCCATCTCAACAAATAATATATTAGCCAGGTGTGGTAGTGCATGCCTGTGGTCTCAGCTACTTGGGAGGCTGAGGTGGGAGGATGGCCTGAGCCCAAGAGGTCAAAACTACAGTGAGCTGTACTTGCGCCACTACATTCCTGCCTAGGCGAGGGTAAAACCCTGTCTCAACAAACAGACAAAAACCAAAAATGAGCTGAGTACAGTGGCATGTGCCTGTAGTTCTAGCTACTCAAGAGGCTGAGGTGGGAGGATTGCTACAACCCAGGAGTTTGAAGCTGCAGGGAGCTATGATTACACCACTGTTCTCTGGCCTGGGTGAAACAGTGAGACTATCTAAAAAACAAAAACACTAAAGATGAAGAAATAGCAACTAAAGACTTGGGGTGGCCTGCATGAAATCCCACTACTGCAAGAGGGAGAGCTGAGCCTTGAAACTCAGGCTCTTGACCCCACCCGGTGTGCTCTTCCCACACGATGAAGCTGCCTCTCTGTTCTGTGCCTGCTCCCCAGGCCCAGCCTCTCGTGGTCCCAGATGCCAATGCCCCTCCTTGCCCACCTGCCACAGGGGGATACAGCAGCATGTGTGTTGTTCATCTGGTTGGTGTTGATGGTAGATAGCACCTGACCCTTCAGGCTCCAGATGAGGACAGTGGTGTCACTGGAGGCAGTCATGATGAACTTCCCTGAGGGGGAGGGGAGTGGTGTGGGCCATGGGCAGTCACCTGACCAGCTGCCATTCTCCAAAGACACTTACGAGGCCTCTACTGCCGAAGTATACATGTCCCCTCCCAGGCAAACGGTTGCCACAGATGAGGACTCTGCTGAAGACTGTGGCCCTTCCCCGCCTTCCCTAGGGACCTGGTGTGACCCAGGGACTCCAGGGGAGCACAGAGCCAGGTTGTTCAGAGCCAGGGCCCCTTTGTCTTGCTGAGGTTGAGCAGAACTCTTAGGAAACATTAACTCATTGAGGAAACAGAACTGGATCTTTCCTTCATGCTGTGGGAAGGTGCCACCCTCTGAATGCCTCTTACCTGTGTCAGCAATGCCAATGTCGATGACAGGTGCCTTGTGCTTTTTAGGGAAGTCCTCTGGGGTGGCTGTGAAGGTGTAGCCCCCATCCTCCCGCTTGGTCATCTTGAAGACACGGAGGGTGTCCCCGTTGGCCAGCCAGACAATGAAGGCTCTAGAGACAGGTAGCAGACAAGTCACTCTCTCACTGGACAAAGAGGTTGTGTTTCCAGGTCCTACACTGGGTTCTGGGGGAAGTCAATATCTCCCCTCATGCCCCAGAGTCTAGCCTTACAACTTAAACTCCCAGTTCAAAATCTCATAAAACTCCTCAAAGGGTAACATTCCCATAGCTTTGACTCCTGTAGTTTCTCTCTAGGGTTTAGAAACCAAGGCTCATCTGGAAGCCAGGCCACGGTATTTCCGGGTAGGAAGAGACCTCCCCGTCTCCTTGCTGTGTAGCAGCACAGACCTCCAGGGAGCCCCAGGTAGCACTCCAACTATGTGGATGCTCTTTCTGGTACCCCAGTGGAGCCCCTGGATCCGGGTACCTCCTTGCTACCTCAAAGCAGATACGGGAGGGCCAAAGCCTGGGGCTGGGCCTCTGCAGGCAAACCTGAGGCTCCGTCCTGTCCCACCTGCAGTCAGGGCTGAAGCGCACCAGGGTGGCGTGGTCCAGCTCCACATTGGCTCTCATGCTGCGGTGCTCCCGCTGTAGGAAGTCCTTGGTGCTCCAGATGCGGACGGTGCGATCATCTGCACAGGTGGCCAGGTATTTGCCATTGCTGCTAAAGTCCATGCAAGATATGTTCCCGCTGTGGCTCTGGGGGAAGGGTGGCAGGAAGTGTGAATGGGAGCTCCTTGGGGAGATGGGGACCCCAAACCTGGAGCCGTGACTCTGGGGCCCTGTTGCCTGGATGAACAGTAAGCTGAGGTGCGGCTGCGAGGAGAGGGGACAGAATTGGGCAACCCCGCCGATTCTGATCAGGGGCAGAGGGTTCTGTAACATGCATGGAATACAACAGAGGAAAAGCCTGTGGGGCTGAGCCTGAAGATGCATGCTGTGCCGGGTACCGCACGTACCTTCAGCGCTGCAGCCAGGAGGCGGTGGGTGAAGTTGTGTTGTTGAGGCTTCTCCTTGCGAATCCGCTGTTGCTGTTTCTGCTTCTTGGATCCTGAGGATTTGTCGGGTGGAAATCCATTTGCTTTTTGGCCTATAAGGAAGGGCCATGTCATTCATACAGTCACTCACTAATAAGCACTTACTGCCCACCTGTGATTAGCCAAGCATTGAGTAGAACAGCAGATGAACCAGATATGGCCCTTGTCTTCAGGAGGAGAGTGAGTGTGATATGGGCAAAAACAGAGGCTTTGGCTGGCCGGGTACGGTGGCTCATGCCTGTAATCCCAACACTTTGGGAGGCTGAGGCAGGAGGATCACGGAGCCCAGGAGTTTGAGGCTGCAGTGAGCTATGATCACAACACTACTGCACTCCAGCCTGAATGACAGAGTGAGACCCAGTCTCAAAACAAAACAAAACAAAACAAAACAAAACTAAACAAACAGAAAACAGAAACGAAACAGAGGCTTTGGTGTCAGACCTGGGTTTGGATTCTGTCTCCTCTACCACTGACTGACTTTGAGGAGGCTGTTTACAGTAAGTCCGCAGAGCACCTCCATGTGAAGTGGAAAAGGTGCACTCTCTGAGTGGGGTGGTGCTGCTGAGTGGGTATACAGCACAGCCAGTGGAGTGTGGATCCTTGGCCAGATATCCCTACATAGGGAGTAATGTGCACAACTGATCTGGTGGCCCTGCTTTGGGTAAGTTAGTGAATTGCTCTAGACGTCGTTTTTTTTTTTTTTCCGTTTCTTTCTTTTTTGGGAGACAGAGTCTTCTATGTTGCCCAGGCTGGAGTGCCATGGAGTCATCTCCACTCACTGCAACCTCCGCCCCCTGGGTTCAAGCAATTCTTGTGCCTCAGCCTCCCAAGTAGCTGGGACTACAGGCGTGTACCACCATGCCTGGCTAAATTTTTTTTTTTTTTTTTTTTGAGACGGAAGTCTCACCCTGTCACCCAGGCTGGAGTGCAATGGCGTGATCTTGGCTCACTGCAACCTCCCCTTCTCGGATTCAAATGATTCTCCTGCCTCGGCCTCCTGAGTAGCTGAGATTACAGGTATGCATCACCATGCCCGGATAATTTTTTTGTATTTTTAGTAGAGATGGGGTTTCACCATGTTGGTCAGGCTGATCTTGAACTCCTGACCTTGTGATCCACCCGCCTCAGCCTCCCAAAGTGCTGGGATGACAGGCATGAGCCTGGCCTTTTTTTGTTTTTTTAGTAGAGATGTGGTTTCACCATGTTGGCCAGGCTGGTCTCCAACTCCTGACCTAAGTGATCCACCCACTTTGACCTCCCAAAGTGCTGAGATTATAGGCATGAGCCACCGTGCCAGGTTTTCTTAAAGAGAGGTTGAGAACCAGGCATGGTGGCTCATGCCTGTGATCCCAGCACTTTGGGAGGCTTAGGAGTGAGGACTGCTTGAGCTCCGGAGTTCAAGACCAGCCTGGGTAATGTAGTGAGACCCCGTCTCTACAGAAAACTTTTTAAATTAGCTGGGCATGGAGG
>CAUYLG010007769.1:0-47724 GCA_963573385.1 Cacajao melanocephalus | reverse complement strand
ATCAGGCCTTGTTGTCTTGCTGATGAGGAGCTGTGATCCCCCGTAGGAGGAGAAGCATTCTGATTTCGGGCGTTCTCAGCCTTTTTGCACTGGTTTCTTCCCATTTTTGTGGATTTATCCACCTGTCGTCTTTGTAATTGCTGACTTTCAGATTGGGTCTGAGTGGACGTCTGGCTTGTTGGTGATGAAGTTTTTTCTGTTTCTTAGTTTTCCTTTAGCAGACGCCCTTTCCCCGCAGAGCTAGGCTTTCCTGGGTTCAGCTGTGCTTACTGTGAAACTCTCAGTCCTCAGCGCTTCCAGTTGCTGTTCTTGTGGGGATGGGACCAGCCGAGCCGGACTCAAAGGGCACCGAGTCGCGTATACTCCGAACTGAGAAGCGCCGCGCCGTGCTGGGGTGCCGGCAAAATAGCTGCGCCGGCTAAAAGAGTCACGCTGGTGACCTGAATGGCTCCTCCGTTGGGTAGCTCCCAGTTTGTGGGCAACAGAAATTCATCTGAAATTGCGGTGTCCACTCGCTCTCTGCGCTTTCATTGGGAGCTACAATCCTAAGCTGTTGTTAATCGCCATCTTGGATCTCTCTCTGCCCGGTGATGAAGTTTTTTCTGTTTCTTAGTTTTCCTTTGGCGGATGCCCCTTCCACACAGAGCTGGACCTTCCCAGTTTGGCTGTGATTGCTGTGAAACTCTCAGTCCTCAGCGTTTCCAATTTCCGTTCTCCTTGTGGAGATGGCACCAGCCGAGCCTGACTCAAAGGGCACCCCGTCCCGTATACTCCGCACCGAGAAGCGCCGTGCTGGGGCACTGGCAAAAGAGCTGCACCGGCCAAAAAAGTCGCCCTGGCGAACCGTGTGGCTCCTCCGCTGGGAATCTCCCGGTCTATGGGCAACAAAAATTCGTCTGAAAGTGCGGCGTCCACTCGCTCTCTGTGCTTTCACTGGGAGCTACAATCCTGAGCTGTTGTTAATTGGCCATCTTGGATCTCTCTCCCGATGCAATTTCTTTATAGTGTCGATGGTCTTTACAATTTGGTATGTTTTTGCAGTGGCTGGTACTGGTTTTTCCTTTCCATGTTTAGTGTTTCCTTCAGAAGCTCTTGTAAGGCAGGCCTGGTGGTGACAAAATCTCTCAGCATTTGCTAGTCTGTAAAGGATTTTATTTCTTCTTTGCTTATGAAGCTTCGTTTGGCTGGTATGAAATTCTGGGTTGAAAATTCTTTTCTTTAAGAATGTTGAATATTGGCCCCCACTCTCTTCTGGCTTGTAGAGTTTCTGCAGAGACATCCACTGTCAGTGGGATGGGCTTCCCTTTGTGGATAACCTGACCTTTCTCTCTGGCTGCCCTTAACATTTTTCCCTTCATTTCAACCTTGGTGAATCTGATGATTATGTGTGTTGGGGTTGCTCTTCCCAAGGAGTATCTTTGTGGTCTTCTCTGTATTTCCTGAATTTGAATGTTGGGCCGTCTTGCTAGGTTGGGAGAAGTTCTCCTGGATGATTATTCTGAAGTGTATTTTCTAACTTGGTTCCATTCTCCCCATCACTTTCAGGTACACCAATCAAACATAGGTTTGGTCTTTTCACATAGTCCCATATTTCTTGGAGGCCTTGTTTGTTTCTTTTCATTCTTTTTTCTCTAATCTTGTGTTCACACTTTATTTAATTAAGTTGATCCTCAATCACTGACATTTTTTCTTCCACTTGATCAATTTGGCTATTGATACTTGTGTATGTTTCATGAAGTTCTCGTGCTGTGTTTTTCAGCTCCATTAGGTCATTTATATTCTTCTTTAAAATTTATTCTAGTTAGCAATTTGTCTCACCTTTTTTCAAGATTCTTAGCTTCCTTGCATTGGGTTAGAACATGCTCCTTTAACTTGGAGGAGTTTGTTATTACTCACCTTCTGAAGCCTAGTCCTGTCATTTCACCAAACTCATTCTTCATCCAGTTTTGTTCCCTTGCTGGCGAGGAGTTGTGTTCCTTTGGAGGAGAAGAAGTGTTCTGGTTTTTGGAATTTTCAGCCTTTTTGTGCTGGTTTTTCCTCATGTTCGTGGATTTATCACCTTTGGTCTTTGATGTTGGTGAGCTTTGGATGAGTTTCTCCGGGGACGTCCTTTTGGTCGATGTTGATGCTCTTCTTTTCTGTTTGTTAGTTTTCCTTCTAACAGGCCCCTCTGCTGCAGGCCTGCTGGAGATTGTGCTGGAGGTCCACTCCAGACCCTGTTTGCCTGTATCACCAGTAGAGGCTGCAGAGCAGCAAAGATTGCTGCCTGTTCCTTCCTCTGGAAGCTTTGTCCCAGCAGGCACCTGCCAGATGCCAGCCAGAGCTCTTCTTTATGAGGTGTCTGTTGACCCCTGCTGAGAGGTGTCTTCCAGTCAGGAGGCACAGGGGTCAGGGACCTGCTTGAGGAGGCAGTCTGCCCCTTAGCAGAGCTCGAATGCTGTGCTGGGAGATCCACTGCTGTCTTCAGAGCCAGCAGGCAGGAGCGTTTAAGTCTGCTGAAGCTGTGCCCACAGCTGCCTCTTCCCCCAGGTGCGCTGTCTCAGGGAGATGGGAGTTTGATCTAGAAGCCCCTGACTGGGTCTGCTGCCTTTCTTCTAGAGATGCCCTTCCCAGAGAGGAGGAACCTAGAGAATTGCTTTAGGTTTTTTAACCTGCATCCTCCCAGCAGGATGCAGGTTAGGACAGCTGCCTTCTTTTAAAGCTGCTCAAGATGCAGTGTTCTAGTCATGTGTTTTTGGCAAACCATATATCTTTGACTCTAAGTTAAGGAGTAACACTTGCATTGTTAATGTCTGTTCTCAAAAGGCTTCATGAAGAGTGCTGCCTGTGTGCTCCTGCTCATGGTCGGTTTCCTCTGAAGATGAAGTGATGGCCACGCCTGCCTTGTAAGGCTGCCTGGGGACACAGTGGTGAATCACCACTCTATCCCAGCACAGTCCTGCATGTGGAGCACAAACGGTCACCGTTCGTACACTTTGTGTCCTCTTTATGCTCAATGCTTAGTAGAGTCTCAAAGAATATCAGTTCCACTTTCACCTAGTAATCTAGCAATTCATGTAAAGTAAGTAAAATCCTCATATGTCTCCTAGCTAGGCCAAAATGTTTGCCTATTACTCTAAGTGTTTGTGCACATGATCAGAAATCATGTGAGGTTAGTGTTAAAATATGCCCACTTCTGGGTACATACCTAAAACAACCAGACGCAGGGACTTGGACAGATGTTTGCACATCCGTGTTCATAGCAGCATTATTCACAATAACTAAAAGTTAGAAGCCACCCAAGTGTCCATTGACAGATAAGTGATAAGCAAGATGTGGTCCATCTGTCCACATAGTGGACTATTGATTTTCTCTAACCAATTGATTACAACATTGATTGTCTCTTCCCAAAACTGATGACAATATTGATTGTCTCTTCTCAGCCTTAAACAGAAAGGGAATTGTGGCATGTGCTACAACAGTGGTGGCCTTTGACTACATTATGCTGAGTGAAAGAAGCCGGCCCTAAAGGGACAAATGCTGTTTGATATGAGGTACTTAGAGTTGTCAAATTCACAGGAACAGAAAGTGGAATGGGGTGCCAGGGAATGGGGCAGGGGAAAGGTGAGTCAGTATTTAATTGGGACAGAGTTTCAGTCTGGGAAGGTGAGAAAGTTCTGGGGATCTGTTAGGTAACAATGTGCATAGTTAACACTACTGAGTTGAGCATTTAGAAATGATTAAGATGGAAAATGTTGTGTCTATATTTTTTACCACATTAAAAAAACATTTAAGTGGGGAGATAGTAGCTGGGAGGATTTTGTTCTTTGACATCACCCTACCTCTCAGATGTCCTTGTCTTTGTTCTAGGCCTTCCAGGGTCCCTGGGACCTAGAACCCCAGTCATGAGGGAGGCAGCCTGTGTCCATTCTTTACTGACATAGCTTCTATGAGAGGGAATGGAGGGGAAGGGACAAAAGGTGATACAGAGGTGATTGCTGCCCCAGAGAGGGCCCTGAAAAGCTGGCTGGGTGAGACTTCCCCAAGGTCACCTGCTGGGGTCACATCTCAGAAGGAGGAACTGCTCAGGCTAAGTAAACAGCCTGCCTCCTCTGCACCCTGTGATGGGACAAATTGTTAGGTTGTTTGGGAACGAATATTCGGTTAAGAGGGAGGCAGGTGAACAGGCGAATGTGCCTCACGGTGGAGCCCTGCCAGGCTGGGTATTGGCCCGGAAAGATGGAATTATGTTGTTCTGAGAAGGAAAAAAATCAGGTATCAAAAAAATACATATGGTATGACCTCATATGGATTGTTAAAATATTACAGTGTTGAGAAGTATGAATGAGATGTGGTGGATGCATTTTATTTTCTTCTTTTTTGCTTCTCTTTATTTTAAGAAAACTTTGTGTAATGAGAGCAATAGAAACTCATTTTTATACAAAATATTTTTCTTATTATTCCTTTTTAAATGGGGTGATGAAGAACAAAGAAAACATGAGAGAAAAATCTCCTTCAAGTACTGGAAGAATTCCTGCTGGCAGCTCCAGGAGAACCGGCACTTTGTGGCCTCTGCTCTGTTGGGATCTGGGGCCAGGCTGGGCTACTTCGGGTGTGGTTTGAGAACCCTCCTGGGCCTCCGGGCCCCCAGCGTGGTCCCTCCCTGCTGACTGCAGACCTCTGTGATCTGGCTCTTCCTCATTGAAAACATGACATACAGTAATAATTAACCCCTGGTCAGCCCTGGGGATGGTGTGGAGGTGTTAAGAGGTGAGAGGTCTCTCTTCTGGGCCTCGTCTCTTGGTGTGCAGTGTGAGAGCCTACTGTAGAGACGCAGGCGGCGCCTCACAGGAAGGACTGCAGATTACTGCCTTTTTTCTTTTTTTGTCTAGCATTGATGTATCCAGAAGGGGCGAGAACCTGCCTGGCTTGGTGTGAATACTGGTGAGAATCCTGCTCCTCTCTGTGCCAAATGATGGTTTGTAATCCCAGCACTTTGCGAGGCTGAGGTGGGAGAATTGCTTGAGGCTGGGGTTCAAGACCAGGCTGGGCAACATAGCAAGACTCCATCTCTTCAGAACAATGAAAAATTTAGCAGTGTGTGGTGGCTCATACCTGTGTTCTTGACTCCTTGGGAGGCTGAGGCAGGAAGATCCCCTGAGCCCAGGAGTTCGAGGCTGCAGTGAGTCATGATCACACCACTGCACTCCAGCCTGGGCAACAGAGTCAGACCTTGTCTCTAAAAACAAAATAAAAATACAATGAATTATTTAAAAGGGGGCCTATGAAGTCAGCCAATAGCTGATTCCGGGAGGAGGGCAAGGCCTCACCAGGAGAGCAGACCACGGGGGTTTCCGTGCACAGCCCGTGTGCGGGTCCCAAGGTACCCTTTCTTACCGACCCCACTTCTCGGTGCTGTGGGGATCTGAAAACGCTGCTTTCTCTGAGCACAAATGTCCCAGGTTGCTCACTAGAGGAAGAGCTTTAGAAATCTCAGTGGGGTCTAAAGGTGTGAATCCAGAAATACACTTACATGATGAGAAAGCGTAGGCCAGGAGGAGCCTGTTCTCAGCTATTCAAAGAGAGGCAGAGGTGAGGAAACACAGCCAGCCACGGGCTGAGCAGAGCCGCGTCCATGAGCTTTGTGGACTGGCCGGCTTGTTACTGAGCTGAGACCTGCAGGGCCGAGAAGCGGCTGTGTGGATTATGGCAGCAGGTCGAGGAATCAGAGCCCATGATTCAGAAAAGACCTTTAACCTACATGGGAGCAACAGTGTGCTGTGAGGAGAGGAGACCAGAGTTGTTCTGTCTGTCATCACCCATCTACCTATGAATCACTTCTATTCACCTGTCAACCATCTATTTATATCATTTATCTGTCTAATCCGTCTTTTTTTTTTTTGAGACGGAGTCTTGCTCTGTCGCCTGGGCTAGAGTGCTGTGGTGTGATCTTGGCTCACTGCAACTTCCATCTCCTGGTTTAAGCAAGTCTCCTGCCTCAGCTTCCTGAATAGCTGTGATTACAGGTGCATGCCACCACATCCAGCTGATTTTTATATTTTTAGTAGGGATGGGGTTTCACCATGTTGGCAGACTGGTCTTGAGCTCCTGACCTCAGGTGATCCGACTGCCTCAGCCTCCCAAACTGCTGGGAGATTACAGGCATGAGCCACTGCACCCGGCCTATCTAATCTGTCTTTACCTATCAGTCATCTATATCTATCTATCTAATTTATCTTTGCCTGTCAATCATCTACCTATCAATCATCTATACTCACCTATCAATCACCTATCTGTATCTATCCTCTATCATTATTCTATCATATCTATCAATAGAACATATATAGCCTATCACATCTAGCAGTGTCTGTCAGCTGTTTATCAGTCATCTATATCTATCATCTAGTGTATTGTATCAACTATCTATCATCTGCCTGTGACAACAATCTGTTGATCTAGTAAAGAAGGACATTCCAAGGCTGTTTGGATTTTGTAGGAAAAGCCATTTGGCGTCAACTCTGTACCTCATGCAGATTTGTTTTGCGGTGTGGGTCGCATGTGCAGTGTTGCAATTATTGTTTACAGATTTTGTTCTCTGTGAGCTGTGTCCTTGAAGGCAGGATGTGTCTTCATCATTCTGAACTCGCTGGAGCCTGACTGGTGGGCATCCCCATGTAGGTGGCCTGTGAGGCAGCGGGTAGAACCCACTGGGGAGCAACACTGGCCACCTGGTGATGGAAGAGCTCCCTTTGCCGCTCAGGTTCCTGACCTGTTGCCAGCTTCTGTGAAGGGTTGACGGGCAGTGCTTGTGCCATGGGAGCTGATGGAGGCTGGGTCTGGGGGACAGTTGGAAGATGCCAGTTGAGTGGAAATAGATTCTTCTGTCAAGGGCACAATGAGAGAGAACTAAAGGGCACCCAGAGTGCCCCTGATTTGGTGTTGGGATGGGACATGGTGGTGTGGGCCTCCTCCTGCTCCTGCCCCACCCTGGGTGACATTGGCATTGGAGGCTTCACTGAGAAAGGCAGGGCAGAGCGGTGGGGGCTAGGGTACGACTCAGCCATGGATGCTGCTTGTGAAAGGAGAAGGACCTGCCTCATTGGATGCTGGGCTTGGTGCTGCCTTCTCCTGGAAAGAACTGCCTGGTCCCCTAAGGCACAAGCCCCAACCTCCCCCAAAGGCAGCTGTGGATCTTGCAGTTGTAAGAGCTGCTGAAAGATGGAAGACTTATGATTTCCTCTGGCGAAGTTGGTGGTTGTGTCTGGGCTGATTTGCAGTAGATCGATCTGCACTGGAGATCCGTTTGTTCTCACAGGCTTTCCTCTCTTTCTTCCACTGTGACACTCTTTGTAATGTGCATCTGGTGTGTGACCCTGTATCAGGCCTGCTGTGGGCAGCCTCAGAATTCAGGGCTCAGGCAGGCATCTCTGGTGAGGGCAGTTGATAGCCGAGGAGGGGCTGGGTAAATTCATCGTGTCCCCAGGCCATGGGTGAGGATGGGCTCAGCTACCCATGGAGGACACTGGGGAGGGGAGGAGGCTGTCTGTGCCCCTGGTAGGAGAACAAATCCCATCACAGAGAGGGCTGCTGTTTGGGGCAGAGGTGTCTGTGTAGAACGTGTCTTGGAAGGGCCTAGCCAGCAATAGGCACAGGCTTAATAATCCCACATCCCATCTCCAACCAAAACGGGGGGCCAGAAGCCATGACTAGCAGAGTTGGTCTTTTTTTTTTTCAATTTTGTTCAACTCTTAAATATGCCTTGAATCCTCTGTGCTCAGAACCAGCTGAGAGCAATGAAGAACTTTAAAACCCAGTATCCAGGGCTCTCTATCCTCAGAAAATAAATGAGTGACACAGAGAGAAAGAAGACACAGATAAAGCAATACAAGACACATGATAGATGACAGACAGATATGGATCAAAATTCTTATGCACTTTTCACATTCCAGAGCAATTACCCTCTTTACCATGCAGGTAAAGAATCATCAGTGCGCTAAACAACCAACCGATATGCTCCTGGTTTCAGGACCAAGGACAGAAAAAGTGGCACAAGGACCCTTTCTGGTTTCTATTTCTGTTACTGTTTTATTTTTGAGACAGAGTCTCTCTCTGTCACCCAGGCTGGAGTGCAGTGGCACATTCTCAACTCACTGCAACCTCTGCTTCCTGGGTTCAAGCGATTCTCATGCCTCAGCCTCTTGGGTAGCTGGGACTACAGGCATGCACCACCACACTCAGCTAATTTTTTGTATTTTTAGTAGAGACAGGGTTTCACCATGTTGGCCAGACTGGTCTTGAACTTCTGATCTCAGGTGATCTGCCCGTGTCGGCCTCCCAAAATGCTGGGATTACAGGTGTGAGTCACTGTGCCCAGCCCCACTCTGGTATCTTTCATTTAAAAGAGATTGAAGGTCAAGGTGGGCAGATCACCTGGGGTCAGGAGTTCAAGATCAGTCTGGTCAATATGGTGAAACTCCATCTCTACTAAAAATGCAAAAATTAGCTGGATATGGTGGCGCATGCCTGTAGTTCCAGCTACTCAGGAGGCTGAGGCAGAATTGCTTGAAGCTGGGAGGTGGAGGTTGCAGTGAGCCAAGATTGCGCCACTGCACGACAGCCTGGGTGACAGCAAGGCCTTGTCCCCCCCCAAAAAAGAGAGAGATTTAGAAAATAACAAGATAAAAGAAATGTAGTTGCACCAAGAACTACTAAAAAATAAGTATCAAGATTATGCTATGGCATCATAAAACACGGAGATGCGTCTGTGATGGACCCACAGGCCAGTGCGGTTCTACAGGCAGAAGTGAGGGGTCCTGGACATGTGTGATGGCGGTGATAGTGGAGACAGGAGTTTGCTTCTGTGCAATGCCAGGGAGGCAGATCCCCACGTACAGGGTATGGTGCCACGTGTGGGTTGTTAGCTGGTCAGGGACCGAAGGCCCTCTCCTGTGATCCCCGTGTACAGGGTGTGGTGCCATGTGTGGGATGTTAGCTGGATGGGGACTGAGGCCCTCTTCTGTGATCCCCACGTACAGGATGTGGTGCCACGTGTGGAATGTTTGTCGGGGAATGAGGCCCTCTCCTGTGATCCCCATGTACAGGGTGAGGTACCACGTGTGGGATGTTAGCTGGTCGGGGGCTGAGGCCCTCTCCCGTGATTCCCGTGTACAGGGTGTGCTGCAATGTGTGGGATGTTAGCTGGTGGGAGACTGAGGCCCCCTTCTGTGATCCCCATGTACGGGTTGGGGTGCCACATGTGGGATGTTAGGTGGTGGGGGACCGAGGCCCTCTCCTGTGATCCCCACGTATGGGGTGGGGTGCCCCATGTGAAATGTTATTTGGGGACTGAGGCCTTCTCCTGTGATCCCCACATATAGGCCGGGGTGCCACGTGTGGGATGTTAGCTGGTCGGGGGCTGAGGCCCTCTCCTGTGACCCCCATGTACTGGGTGTGGTGCCACGTGTGGGATGTTAGCTGGTCGGGGGCTGAGGCCCTCTCCTGTGATCCCCGTGTACACAGTGTGGTGCCACATGTGGGATGTTAGTCAGGGACTGCAGCCCTCTCCTGTCTTGCTCCTGGTAGATCGTGGTTGTGGAGGACGTAATCGGAGGAGATTTGAAACAGGCTTATTTGGCCACTGTGAGTCTGAATTGCCTTCCTAATGTTTAAGAGACGACATCTAGCAGGAATTTGGATGGAAGGATGTGGAATGAAGGGAAAGCTGGAAGGTGGAGCATGAGCATCCCCCTCAGTGCGTGGTGGGCAGCAGTGAAGGTGACTGAGACTCTCCTCTGTGCAGCCCCCCAGCCCAGGCCCTGCGGGAATGCTGTCCCTGGGCTCCTCAGCCTACCGTGGCTCCTGGTGGGTGGCAGATCCCAGCTGAAGACAAGGCTGAAGTGGACACCTGGCCAATGAGGAGATGGAGGGAGAAGGGGGCTGGGGTCTCTGGTGAGCGTGGGGCTCTGGGAGAGGAGGGAGATCTGAGGCAAATGTATTGTGAAATGAAGTGAAAATAGAATTTTTTTTTAGGTGGTGTACATGGGGAAGGTGGTGTAGACTCCCAAGCTTACGTGTGACATGGCAAAGGTGGTGTAGTCTCCCGAGCCTATGCATGTAGACAGGGAGGGTGGTGTAGGCTCCCAAGCCTGTGTGTGTACACAGGAAGGTGGTATAGACTCCCAAGTCTGTGCGTATATATGGGGAAGGTAGTGTAGACAGGAAAGGTGGTGTAGACTCTCAAGCCTGTGTGCAGACAGGAAGGGTGATGTAGACTCTTTTTTTTTTTTTTGAGACTCTCTCTGTTGCCAGTCTGGAGTGCTGTGGCATAATCTCAGCTCACTGCAACCTCCAACTCCCTGGTTCAAGTGATTCTCCTGCCTCAGCCTCCCGAGTAGCTGGGACTACAGGCACCCGCCACCACGCCTGGCTAATTTTTGTATTTTTAGTAGAGACAGGGTTTCACCATGTTGGCCAGATGGTCTTGATCTCCTGACCTCATGATCCCCCTGTCTCGGCCTCTCAAAGCGCTAGGATTACAGGTGTGAGCCACCGCGCCTGGCCCGGTGGTGTAGACTCCCAAGCCTGTCTGTGTACACAGGAAGGGTGGTGTAGTCTGTCAAGCCTATGTGTGTACATGGGGAAGGTGGTGTAGATTCCTGTGCGTGTAGACAGGGAGGCTGGTGTAGACGACTCCTAAGCCTGTGTGTGTAGACAAGGAGGATGCTATCTACTTTGTAGGATTTCTCTGGGGTGTCAGGAGCCCTTGGATGTACATGTCAAGTGCACAAAACTTGTGGTCTTTACTGATTGTCGGCATATGTAGACACTTGTTTGATTATGAAAGTGTTGGGCCACGCACAGTGGCTCACACCTATAATCCCAGAACTTTGGGAGGCTGAGGTGGGAGGATTGCTTGAGGTCAGGAGGTTGAGAACAGCCTGGCGAACATGGTGAAACCCCATCTCTACTAATAATAGAAAAATTAGCAGGGCGTGGTGGCGGGTGCCGCCAATTCTAGCTACTCAGGAAGCTGAGGCAAGAAAGTCTCTTGAACCCGGGAGGCGGAGGTTGCAGTGAGCCAAGATTGCATCACTGCACTCCAGCCTTGTGGAGTGAGACCTAGCCTCTAGAGAACAATTATTTTTTAAAGAAGAATATACATTACCAGAGTATATGGTCACCTTTCTCACTGATCTTCTCAGGCTGGGTTAGGAGCTGGGGGCCCCCAAATGCATGTGTTAGAGCCCTGCCCCTGATGGGGTGTGGTTAGGAAGCAGGGTCAGGGGGCAATGGATTAGGAGGTGGGGCCTTCCGGAGATGATTAGGGTTGAATGAGGTCATGACGGTGGCCCTGAGGCGGGTACCAGGGCCCTGTAAGTGTCACGAGGGAGCCGTCTGCCGTCCTTCCTCCCACCATGTGAGGACCCAGCACGGCGGTGGCCATCTGCAGTGGGCGAAGGCCCTTGCCAGAGCCGGGCCGTGCCGGTGCGCTGACCTTACACCTCCAGCCTCACAGCTGTGTGAAGTGAGTGTCTGTTGTTGCAGCCGCCCTGCCCTGGTGTTCTGCCATAGCCGCTGGTGTGGATGCCTCCCTCTTCCTCCAAGGGCCTCACTGGCTGTGCCAGTGACAGGCCTCCACGTGTGCGGCTTTGTCCTGCCGCAAATGCCAGCTCTGGAAATGTGCAGTGTGGAGCACTCCGAGATGGGATGAAGGCTGGATGTCTGTGGAGGCGCGACAGAAAGCCTGATGGCCGCCTGGTGGAGTTAAAAGAGCTTCACGACGTCGCCCCAGTGTTGGATTTCAGCAGCAGGATTTAAAAACTAAAAAAGGCACTTAAAGATGAGGTAATTCCACTCAGTAGGAAGTCTGGTCCCAGCCCATTAACGATGCCTGTGAGAGAAATAGAACTTAGACAGTGAAAAGAAAACAAAGCCACCTCAAGTAAAGGGGAAGTAAAATGAATAAACGAAGAGTTGGGAAGAATTCCCAGAGATGCGAAAGTTAAACCACCGGGGAGGTGTCTGGGAGCCTTTGGCTGAGCCTCGGGGGGCCTTGGGGTGGGTGCTCAGGGCCTCAGGCGTGTGGAGCTCTGGGGCGTGTGGAGCCTCAGCGCAGGTGCCCCGGGCCTCAGCTAAGCATGTGGAGCTTTAGGGTGGGTGCCTGGGGCCTTGGCCAGGTGTGTGGAGCCTCGGGACGGGTGCTTGGGTGCGGGGCTTGGAGACTCGGGGTGGGTGCTGGAGCCTCAGTGGGCTGTGTGGAACTTCAGGGCGAGTGCTCAAGGCCTCTGCAGGGCCTGTGGAGCCTCGGGGCAGGTGCTGGAGCTTTGGTGGGATGTGTGGCGCCTCGGGGTGGGTGCTGGAGCCTCTATGGGGTGTGTGGTGCTTTTGGGCAGGTGTTGGAGCCTTGGTGGGGCATGTAGAGCCTTGAGGCGGATGCCTGGAGCCTCAGGGCAGGTGCTCGGGGCCTTGGTGGGATGTGTGGGGCCTTGGGGCAGGTGCTTGGGGCCTCAGATGGGCGTGTGGAGCCTCAGGCAGGCCTGCATTCTCAGTCACTGCAGATTTAGACTCTGTGGATGGCCACGCCAGCCATGCGTGGGGCTGTGGACGTGCAAGCCCCTCCCCCTGCCCAGACTTCAGCCCTGTCTGGGGCAAGGCACCTGAGCAGGGTGTTAAAGCACGAAGGCCTGGTGCCCTGGGGCCGAGTTCATGGCTTCCAGAAGTGACCAGTGGGGCTGTGGGAGCGTTCCACTGTCCTCCATCTTGGACCCCCAGGTTTGTTCTTTCCCAGTGGCAGCTTCAGGAGATGCCCTGCAGGGCAGGCTGGAAGACCAGCTTAGAGCCAGGCAGCATCCGTACCCCTTCCTATGAGCACCCCAGGTTTCTTCTTGGGACGTGGGCTCAACCGGCCAGGCTGTGGCACCCGCTGGGGCTCTGAGGAGCTCAGGGAGTTGATGCCCACCCTGATGCCTGGGAGCACAGCCTTCAGAACACAGGCTGTCTCCTTTCATTTTCAGAACGAGGCTGGGGGACTCTGAGGATGTGTGAAAGCCCCATGAGGTCCTTCCTGATGCCAGCCTCTCCCAGCCCTGAGTTTGAAGGGAGGACGGTAAGGCGCCTGCCAGACCCCAGGAGGAGGGCAAGGGGGAAGGCTCCCAGGCCTGCGTCCCTTTCATGCTGGGCCCAGTGAGGTCACATTATGCACACGTCATTAATCCAAGTCATTTCTAAACTCCGGTAGTTCTTAATTGGACTCTTGGGAGGAAGAAAGAGGAAGAGGAAGCCTTGGAGGCCAGTTGACAGGAGTGAATTGGTATTCTCATGGGGTTTTCTGAAGGCATCTTTATCGCAGAGCTTTGTGATGGAGTGCGGTTCTTCACTCGCACCTGAGAGAGAAGAACCTGGGCTGATCCTCCCTGGGAGGCGGCGCTCCCAGCACTTGGAGTGAGCCCTGGCTGCAGGCTCACAGCTGTTTCCTCCACAGTTGCAAGTGCTCAGGTGAAGCCCAACCTCCACAGGACTCTGCTTTTCCAAAGAAGACAGCACTGGCAGAACCTCCACAGTTTATGGGAATTTTACCACTCATGGCTGTCCCTTTGTCCTTCGTGGATCTGATGGACTCAGTGAGGCGCCATCCTTGGGGTTCAGGGGTTGGGTCTGGATCTTGCTGCAGCAACTGTGGGGGACCGGTGTCTGCCAGAATCTGCCCACTGAACACAGACCCCCTAGAGAAGGCAGGGCGCGGCGTCCGCATGGGGTGACCAGCTCCGCATAGAGACCCCATCCCTTGCCGAGTGGATGTTGGGGAGAAGACATCACCGTC
The DNA here is from genome assembly GCA_963573385.1 of Cacajao melanocephalus. Classification (NCBI taxonomy): domain Eukaryota; kingdom Metazoa; phylum Chordata; class Mammalia; order Primates; family Pitheciidae; genus Cacajao; species Cacajao melanocephalus. The sequence continues at coordinate 33,926 of CAUYLG010007769.1, read as the reverse complement.
TGACTCACTTTGGGAGCTTTTATGTCAACTTCAGTTCCAAAAATAAGATTCTTTCATTAAAAAAAGCCTGAACCATTTATGCAGACAAGGTTGATCATACACTCCCTTCTCTCCTAACATTCCAGCCCCATTCTTTCCCTCCGGTCCTTGTCTTTGATTATAAGAACCTGTGGAAAAGCATCTTGTCAGTCCTGCTGCCTGGATTCCCCTGGGGGGGGCTCCGGTATCTGTGCCTCCTCTTTGGAGGGAGCTCAAGGCTTACTCAAGCAGGGGCTGGGGACCGGCCGTGCCTTGGCTGGGGTGGTCTTGCCGAGGAGGACATGGGTGGCGGGTCCCGCAGGTGTTTCCTGAGAAAGGCTGTTGGCACAGGCCACGGTTTCTCTCCTCTGTGGACTTGTGCCCACTCAACACTGTCCTGTAGAACCTCCTCCTGTGCCCAGTGCACCGTTGCGTAGAGCCCCCTCCTGCGCTGGCTTTGGTGGTCAGGGCGGCTCCTGCCTCCCCGTCTAGAGGCCACCGGGGTTCACGCGGGTCCCACACTGGGCTGCCTACCTGGCCCCCTTCCTAGGCTTAGAGTCATGCTGGGGGAGTGTGAAGTCACGGGGAGGACCCGTGTTGTTCTTGGAGCATCCAGTGTATCTGATGAGAAGGAAGAAAACACGCTTTTTCATAAAAGGCACATGGGCATATGATACAAAGAAGAATGCAAATTTACATGCATTTTTAAGAGAAAGTCATGAAGAAATGTGCTTGCAGCCACAGGCTTTGGTGTAGGAAGAGCTCCCTGGTCATAGTTGAGGGGTCATTAAGAGCGGGTGGAGCTCGGTGGAGTGGCAGGTGGGAACGGGAGCATGGCATGGCCCACGTGTACCCTTGGCACTGGGTGGTGCTGTCTGGGGAATATTCTAGAAGGGGCTCAGTTTGACTAATGCCTTGAAAGAGGAAAGGAACACCAGTGACTTCAGTGAGGGTGCACGGACTGTGTCTGCTAATATTTTCTGATGACCAGAGACAATCAGGGTGGCTGCTCTCGGAGCAGGGCCATTCAGAGCAGCGAGGTTTGCGCACGCTCCTCCTCTTCACAGAGTCTGATCCACTAGGCCTGGACGACCTCATATTGTGACCGGCTCCTAACTTCCTCCAGTGCTGATCCTGCCCCTTATCCCCATGAGGAGAGCGTGGACGTCACCTGCTCCTGCTGGCTGCTTCAAGTCTGAGCCGAGGGTGCTGCATCTTGGGTGGAGATTCCTGGGAAACCTGCTAGGTATCCGGCCCTGAGGCAGGGACAGTACCGCCTCAGGGTTCCAGTCCTCGGCCACCCCTGTGGGTTGGAGTGGGTGACCCCCATGGGCAAGGTCATGCCTGGGAGTCACAGCTTCCCTGGAGGAGGTGGCTTTTGGTTAATCTTCACGGTTATTGCTGCAAACTTATACTCAGGCTGGCCTGTGTCCTTGAGAAGCGTTGCCTTGATATTGGGACAGAGTAGTGCTCTTGAATGCAGCGTTTCACCTCAAAGGCCAGGTGGACAGGGGAGGGGGGGTGGTGCAGCCTGGGGGCTGATGAGGCATTCTTGGACCTGCTCGGAAGGTCCCTGGTTTCCAGCGTGAATCAGCCTCTGCGGGACCTACTGGAAGACCCTGGGGTGCCTCCCAGGGCTCCAGTCTCCACCCACAAGGTCCCTGCCTTACGCACTCTCCGACAAGCCCCTTTCCCTGGAAGTCAGAGCTGGTGTTTTATTTAAACAGACGTGAAGAGCCCTGGCCTCTGCGACAGCATGGGTGTACCTTGAGGACATTATATGGAGTGGAATAAGCCACACAGGGAAGGACAAGCACTGTGAGACCCACTTACAGCCCCAGCATTGTCAGAGTCAGAGATGGGAAGTAGGATTGGGGGTGCCAGGGGCTGGGGAGTCCGCGTTGACAGCAAACGAAGTTCAGCTTTGCAAAATGAAAGGAGTTTGAGAGACAGATGGCAGTGGTGATTGTATAGCAGTGAATATAATTAATGCCACAGAATTGTATATTAAAAGTGATAAGATGGTAAATTTTATTTATCTTATGTACATCTTACCACAGTTAAAAAATGTTTAGTTAAAACAAGAAAAGCTCAGAAAATCAATACAAAGAGAATCCCATCTTGCCTGCACGGAACCGCTGACATCTCCGGTGTGTGGTGAGTGAGCCCAGAGGCTGTGCCTGGCAGGAGGGCCTGAGTCTGAGCCTTTGGCTGTGCTGCTCTGCCAGAGCCCTGAGCTCCGGATGGGCTGGCTGCGGCCTCGCTTGGGGCCCTGAAGATGGCTGGGCTATTCCCCCGGCTCCACCCCAGGCACGCAGGCTGCCCAGCTTTCGTGAGATGAAGGCAGTCCCAGTGCTCATGATAAGCTGAGCTCCTCTGGAACATTCGTTCCCTGTGCTCCGTGTCTGCACTTCGGTATATGCATGAGATGTGCTCAACTCGCAAGAACTCGGGAAGTGCTGGCAGTGGGGTGACTGGGCCTCCCGGGCTGGTGACTGGCGGGGGTTTTCACCAAGGCAAGTGTGGCTAGCCCAGCCTAAGATCCTCAGAGCACCTCTGTAGTCACCCACCTGCTACTCGGGAGAGGCGGCATCTGCCCTGTGGCACCCTCATCAAGGAGAGGCCTGGGAGGGCAGCCGGTGATGTGCTTCCCAGGGCGCTTTGTGGTTGCTGGTAGGGATTATCAGGAGACCCCTTCTCCACGGTCCATTAGTCACTTAGACATCATGGTGCACAGACTTTGGGGCCTGGGACACTGGGGCTTGCCTCTCCCTTGAGCCCCCTGGCCCAGCAGCTGTGATTCCAGCACCATTCCAGGTGGTGGTGCCCAAAGGACTCCGAGAGCTTAGTCTGTCCTCCTGGTCTGGGAATCTTGAGAGGGATTCCCTTTGACAGTGCAAATCTGGCATCTCGTGGACCCCTGTCTCCAGCAGGTGGGAAGCTCAAGCTGCTGGAAGCCCTTTGCACATCCAGTGGAAACAGCCCTCTCTGTCTGTGTCACGAGGAGTGTGATGCTGATACAGAGGCTTCCTAATGGTTCCTCTCAGGGAGGAGATGGGCCCATGGCCAGCCCCTTCCTTGTGCTCATCCCCAGCCCTCTCTTCTGCATGACTGTTCACCTGGCTCACATGTTTGTGGGCTACTGGCCCAGTTCTTTTGGTCTCCAGCTCTTGCTGGAGGTAAATTACCCCCTGGAATTTTGAAAGTCCTGTAATTAAGATTTGAAATTTTTTTTTTTTGAGACAGTCTCTGTTCCCCAGGCTGGAGCATAGTGGTGCAATCTCAGCTCACTGCAACCTCTGCCTCCCAGGTTCAGTTGATCCTCCTGGTATAGCTTCCTGAGTAGCTGGGAGTGCAAGTGTGTGCCAGTGTACCCGGCTAATTTTTGTATTTTTTGTAGAGATGGGGTTTTGGCGTCCTGGCCAGACTGGTCTCGAGCTCCTGACCTCAGATGATCCACCCACCTCGGTCTCCCAAAGTGCTGGGATTACAGGTGTAAGCCACTGAACCTGGCAAGATTTGAAATCCTGAAGAAAACAGGGACAGAATTGCTGGGGTGACAGCAACTCCAGAGCCTCAGAGAATGTGCTGGTCACTTGCTCTGTGATTTCACCAAGACAAGACTAGTGGCCCTCAGCTCCTCATCAGCCTCATGGAGTGGGGTGTGAACAGTCCCATTGACGATGTTCCAGAATGATGCAAACCCCGAGGCCTGCAGACGGCTGCTCGGGGTGGAAAAGTGACCCATATCCATCCTGGAAGGGTGCTGAAAAGGAAAGGAAATGTAAGGACAGTTTTACTTGAGAGTATGAGAAAATGGTAAAAGGAATAAGAAACAGCTATTTGCAGCTACTGAGGGACCCACATGGCCTCCCGCTGTGCTGGTCTGTGGCCCAGGACTGCTTCCTGCATGTGAGACGTTCTGGAGTGAGCCTCTTACAGCTCAATGGTGAGAAAGACAGGCAACCTGAAAGAATTTGTTATTTGTGCTTTTCTCAGATGAATCCTGGGTGGATAGATGCTCCAAGATTTTATATCTTCTTGTTCCTTATAGCAAAAAAGAAAAAAAATTCAATGAAAGCTAAAGAGTTAAGTCCAGAAAAACCCAGTGGATGTTGAGGCTGGAAGTGCGGTGCCAGGTCCTGGGTGCGTCCGAGCAGGTGCCTTCCTCACCGTGGGTGGGGCTGGGTCGGGGGGACTGGCGCTTCCAGAGGGGCCCTGAGAGGATGCAGACCACCTTCCCTTTTCTGGACAGAGAGCACCAGATGCCCCTCTGCTCCACATGGGGCTTTGGCCACAAGAAGAAAGAGTCGGTATGGTCAAGTGGGTGTGATCATGTGAGTGTGAGCACCAGTGTGAGTGGGTGTAAGTGTGTGCAGAAAACTACAAGGGAAGAAGGTGGCAGTGGCTTTGAGTCCCAGGACAACAGGTGCCCCAGACAGTGCTTCTGTGTTTCCTTTAGAGCAGGGGTGCCCAATCTTTTCACATCCCTGGGCCACATTGGAATAATTGTCTTGGGTCACACATAAAATACACTCACAGTGATAGATGATGAGCTTTAAAAAATTGCAAACATATCTCATAATGTTTTAAGAAAGTGGATGAGTTTGTGTTGGGCCGCATTCAAAGCCATCCTGTGGGCTGTGCCTGTGGGCTGGACAAGCTTGCTTCAGAGCCAACGTTGCTCTTCCTGTTTTGGGGATCATTGGCTTGGTCACACTGTATAACGATAATCTGTTTTGGGGAGAGGCAGATCACGCAGGCAGAACTCACCGCCTCCCACTCTGCCTTGCACAACTCTGGTGCGGTGCAGTGGGGCAGAGCCCGGAGGAGCTTCCCCAGCCAGTTGGGACTGCCCTAGTTTTTGGGCCCTTTGGAGGGAGCAATCCCCAGTGGCTCAGTCAGCCACAGTGCAGAGCTGCTTCTTGAGGGTTGCCTTGTGGGCAGGTGCAGCCTGGTGCAGAGGCAGCTTAGCTGGGACGTTGACCCCTTTCCTTGTCCTGGGCTACGAGACCCTGACAAGATCCGGTCTCAGTGGATTTTTGTGAGGAATGAGATTGACTCAACTCTGTGTGTATTTTGACAAACTAATTTTAGAGAGTGGATGCAATGTTGGTTGAAACATTGACATGGACTTAGCCAATTTTAAGAACATGCACTTACTACACGTTCGACGAGGCCTCACACATAAATTTACTGTGTTTTCGGAAAATGCAGCACTGAACGTAAGATCACATTTTATCTGTATGTCCCAAAGTGTAAATAGCATAATTTCAAATGTTCTGCTATCGCGGTCACAGTTTTTTTAGATGATGCAATTACCCTCAATGCTGTTTTTCGCATTACAAGCCAGAGTGATTTTAGTTACCACAAGAAGGGAAACAAAGCACAAACTGAATTGAGCTTCGTGTGTGGTGGGCAGGCCTCCTAGAGGGCTCTGCGGAATCAAACCAAGACTGGAGGGGCGCAGTCTGCTGGGATGGCATGTGGGGCGATGTGGGGCCTGTGGCTGAGCTGATGGCGGCTTCCCTCCGGGCCTTCCTTCTTCCTACCCACGTTCAGGGCCACCGGGTGGGGAGGGTTGGAGGCAGGTGGGGAGGGCTCAGTGAGCCCACCAAGGTGTGCTCTGTGCTTGTAGGTGCTGTCAGCAGCCACATCCTCATTTCTTTGGGCCTCAATTTTCTTGTTTGAAAAGCAAATGGATTGAAGAACCCCAGTGTTTTTAAAGCAGAAGGCCTTTTCTTGAATGAAATCTGATAAAGGCATTTATTAAGAAACTGTGGCTAGACTATTTTGAAAATAAGGGTTTCTAACCTTTCCTTACACCCTCTGTAACCCTGCGCATGACATTCTCTGTCTTTGGAGTGCAGTGAGGACAGGGGAGCTGAGAGCCGGCGCTTTGTGCTCTGCACTGTGGGCTCCGCTGCTCCCCAATCTTGTAGTGGAGCCCAGGAGTCCAGGCATTTTGATGTCCAGTAGCGGGCTGCCTCTTCCATGGACAGTGGGCTTTGGAATTCCACAGTAATGCCCTGACGGGTGGGAAGGGAATTCTCCTCTGCAAACAGAACCCAGGGGCACGGATTCGTTATTGACCCACATCCATGTCGTATGAAACTTTCGTCATTAGTATTTGACAAACTCAGAAACAAATATTAGAAGGAGAGGGAAAAAATTGCTTGCAGGGTTTTTGACGGAGAGGGAGCTCCCTTGCTTGGGTTGAGTATTGCTCTGCTGGGAGAAGGATGGACACCACTGCAGCCTGTTCAGCTACATTTGAAAACAGCGCTGGGCACGTCCCTTCTGTGCTCTGGTTCCATTTCTCCTGTAACTGATACACTGCAGAATTTTGCATAGCTTTCTTATGTCCCTAGGTAAGAGTAGGAAATCAATAAAAAAAAAAAAGGCCAGGCGCAGTGGCTCACACCCGTAATTCCAGCACTGTGGAAGGCTGAGGTGGGCAGATTGCTAGAGGTCAGGATTTCAAGACCAGCCTGGCCAACATGGTGAAACCCTGTCTCTACTAAAAATACAAAAAAAAAGATTAGTTGGGCATGGTGGCATCCGCCTGTAATCCCACCTACTCAGGAGGCTAAGGCAGGGGAATTGCTTGAACCAGGGAGGTGGAGGTTGCAGTGAGCCGAGATCATGCCACTGCGCTCCAGCCTGGGTGATAGAGTCCATCTCAAAAAAAGAAGCACTGGCTTCTCTGAATTAATAAAAAATGTAGAAAACTCATGGTTTTATTTTTTTTAAAGACTGTAACTCAAGCCAGATAGACACATTGTCTCCTCTTCTTCCTTAGGGATCTTAGTTGACAAATATATAGAAATGTTAGTAATTAGCATATCAATTGACAGTCTGTAAATTCATGCTTGTAATGAAGCCTTGCTGCTTTCTGAAGTAGGCTAGGCCAGTTTACTTCATGAACAGACTTAACAAGCCGCATGCTGGCCGGTCCTGAGCTGCCCTAAATTGGAAGCAGGTGCTATGTGCGTGCGTGGAGCTCTGCCGTCTCTCAGCCTCCCCGGCGGCCTCAGCCTGCCTCTCTGATACTTCCCCTTTTGTGCATCCGCGGCCCTTTTGGGTTCTGAGCTGCGACAAGCTTTAGCGAGTGTTAATTTTCTTCAGCTCACTTCGCTAAGCCTTAAATGGATTAACCAATGTTAGTACCTTGGTAGAATTATAGCCAGATTTTGCAAAGAGCTTGTGAAATGGCAGCCAGATGGCTGTGGAATCTGAATATTCACTGCTGAGAACTGAAGCCAGCTTTTCTGCCCTGAAGATGTTCTGTGTGAGGTGCATGCCTTGCTCGGGGCGGAGGTGAGGCTTGTCTCAGGTCCACAGACGAGGGAGAAGACAGAGTGCGTGGACCCTCGGATGGCAGTGTCTTGTGCAGATGTGGGCAGATAACTGGGTGGAATAATGCTTGCTTCGCTGGCATTTTGACCTTAATTTTAGAAAACAAGTTAGGTTTGTAGGGGTCTGGGCAGGTCAAAACTCAGTGCACTAAATGCTGCCACAGCCCAGGGTTCTGAGTGACAGCGCCGAGCATCTGATTATGAAACCCCTAGAGAAACCAGAGTTTGAATGTCACTTTGAAATGTACAGCAGGAAATTTGCCCTATGTTTTCAAGACAAAAGTGAGAAGAACTGATTTATGAGGTACCAGGCACAATAGTATTTATTAATACTCAGCTAATTTGTGGGAGATGGAAAGGCTGTAGGCTTTAGATCAGAGCTGGATTCAAATCCCAGCATTGCCAGTGAGCACCTGTGCAGCCCTGGACAGATCACTTAACCGCTCTGAGCCTCAGTTGCCTGTCTGCAAATGGCTCCCTACCCTGCAGGTGATTGTGGGGGTTAAATAAGGTCACTTGTGGGAAGCACCTGTGTGCTTGGTGCTTGGTAAATACCGGACACGTGGCGCATGTTATCATCAGCTTTGGGGGCACATTGGCCTTGGTGACCACATGGAGAAGCCAAACCAAAGTGCTAACCCCACAGGTTGATGGAGGCCCCAAGAACTTGTTGGTTCTGCCACATGGAAGGAAAAGCTCCTGGGATTTGAAGGGCAGAAGAGACCTCAGTGGGGGGAGGTGTTAGAGCATCCTCCACACAGAGACGCACGGTGGGGCCGGGGTGACCCCAGCACTGCCAAAGCCCCGGGGTCCCTGGTGGTCTCGTCGTGACGTGGAGTGGTGACGCCCTGCTGTCCCTCTGGAGGGTTAGGGGGATGGGAGGGAGCAGAGCCGCCTCCAAAGAAATCCCACCTTGGCCGTGCGCTTTCCTTCCACAGAGCACAGGTGGGGGGCCCAGCCTGGGCTCCCCATTGCCAGCTGAAGCCCAGCATGAGGTCCAGCACGTGCACGTCCACATTTACAGACTCTCCAGCTGGGCCCAGCTGTGGAGCCCCTGAGGCTGAGGGCCAAGCTCATGCAGCCCCAGGAACCTTAGCTTGCCAGGGCTCCTCTGGCCCAAGGGAGGGGCTGACAGCCCTTTGGGTTAAGGGCATTGCCAGTGACTTCTGGGCAGGAGACCCTAATACGCTTGGGGTAGAAAGGGAGGGTGATGCCTTGGTGGGCCCGAGGCTCCTGAGAGCCTGCAGCTGCAGAAAGGGGAACCATGAGGAAATGCAGAGTGAGGCCCTTGGCCAGCTGGGGCATGGGACCTGGTCGCTGTATGCGCCTGTTGGCAAAGGCCACTCAGGCCCCTGCTGTAGTAGTCACATGGGGACAAAGGCCAGACCACACCGCACCATCCGGTCCAGCTGCCACCAGCTCCAGGCTCACAGTGTGTCCCCAGCTGCCACCAGCTCCAGGCTCAGAGTGTCCCAGCCATCATCAGCTCCAGGCTCACAGTGTGTCCCCAGGCGTCACCAGCTCCGGGCTCAGAGTGTGTCCCCAGCTGCCACCAGCTCCGCGCTCACAGTGCACTGTCCGATCTAGCTGTCACCAACTCCAGGCTCATGGTGTGTCCCCCAGGACCTGGGACCTGGCCCTAGACCCTCAAAATGAGCATGCTCCAGCGCGAGGCTCTAGGCCTTTCCCTCTCGGAAGGGCCACCCTGTAGAAGTGCCTCCTCCCGTCTGTCCTGGAGGTTACAGCTGAGCGCACACCAGGACCCTCACTGTTCCAGCTCCCTGGACTCACTCTGAGGCTGTGCTATTGAAACCACTTCAGGGCAGGGTTTCAGTGTTGGGCCAGGGTCAGATGCCCCAATTTGCAGGGAGGAGATGTTTGCATAGTTTCTCTGTGGAAACAAAAGGCTTGTTTTTGAAGGCAGCAACCCTAAGGATATTTAACAGGCAGTGGCCAGTTTTGGGGGCAAACCTACTTAATGAAATGCACACAGCCAATATTGCTGTCATTGTGCCTCCAGGAGCTTAGAGGGTGAACGTGATAAATAGCAAATCAATATCGTAGCGTATTTGAATGTAAATTTTAAAAGATTCTTGGACTCATTGGAATTCAGAGTTCCATTTTTAGATGAAATTGAAGACATAGTTCAGGGGAAACGGGACAGTCACTTGTTTGTTACAAGTGTGGGTTGTTGCAGGCTGTAGCTGGCTGATGTGGGAGGAAGCATGGCTCTTCCCTGAAGCACCTTGGAATCTGCAGTTTTTGTTCCCTTCAGAGCATTGAGGGGTGAAGGGAAGCCCCTCCCATTTCGGATTTGGAGATCTGAGCCCTGGGGGTTCATGCTGCCTCACGTCCAGTAGGTCCTAGGACCAGGCTGGGAGCCAGACCATACCTGCCTGCCTGTGGGTTTGAGTGGGTCGAGTCTTCATTCCCTCATCTGTGAAGTGAGGATAAAAAGCTGAGCTCCTGGGCCTATTATTGGGGTTGTGAGGTGGCGAAAATCACTGGAGTCGAGTCAGGGCCTGCACGAGGCAGGTGCTCATGGACCTGAGTGCCTTCTCCCGCCTGGGGGTGCTGCCCACTTTTGGGCTGAGGCAGTGGCTGGGGCATCTGTAGTGCAGCGTGTGGGAAATGGTTTAAGGCAGTGGAGGACGGGAGGCCACTGTCAGGTGAGTGCCCACCTATTCTCAGTGCCTAGGGCGCTGGGATGTGTCTCTGCGGTCCCGTGGGCAGGCCGCATGTGACGGCTGGGAGTTGCGCACACGAGTCACGGAAGCCGCGAGAATCATGACCCACAGAGGCTGCGCTTTTTGTGTGGAAACCTGCAGCCACGCCCTCGGTGGTAACAGGAACAGAAGCAGCAGGTAGACATACGTCAGAGGTCGCCTGCGAATGGATTTCCAGAGGAAGATGCCATGCGGGGCGAGGGGCAGTGCTGGGAGGAGAACCCCTGGGGTTAGTGTTTGTGAGGGGTTGAGGCGCTGGCCAGTCACTGGACGAGCAGGTCTCAAAACAGTTTCCGAGATGCGTTGTGCAGCCCTGGTCGTGGGCTAGGTGGAGTATGAAAAGTGTCTTCACGTTTTCCAGAAAAGAAAGCCACTTACCGGGGCCCCTAAAAAGGGGCACTGATTCTACAGATGCACGAGCTGTGCTCTCTTTTGCTAGCGTCCAAAAGAGACCTCCACAGCCCTGGGGGAACCCCTGTCCCCATGGTGTTCTACTCATTCCGTACTTGGAAAGCCAGATTTTGCTTCCAAAGCTAGAAGAAATGAGTAACGAGCCAAACGAATGTTTTCTTTCACCAGTTCTCAAGTGATGGCTTTTCAGCATTTTAAAATGCAATTCTGCTACTAGAATTTGAAACAACAGATTAAATGTATGAGGTCAAGGTGAAGCCAGCAAATATTACAAGGAAAGGAACATTCATAAATAAAGATGAAGTCATTTATCAGAGACCTGAATAAGAAACAGGATAAAAGCGCTGGTGAGATAAACTGGTAATGTAAGGGTCATTTAGCCTAATGTTCACATTTATATGCAAGAATTCGAGTTTGCAGCGCAGGCTGGGCTGGTTGCTGGGCTGGCAGCTGAGGCTGGCACACTGTGGTGTGCCTGCCATCCCGCCCTGCTCTGCACCCAACAGGTCTGTGTGTCCTTCGACTTCCGTCCTGACTCCTCTGCCTTCTGGCCCTGGTCTCCTGGTCTGCTCTGGCAGAGCGGGAGGGAGTGCAGCTTCAGGGCACTTCTTCCCTGTTCTGAGGCAAGAGAATGGCAGAGGGAGCTGGAGGTTGGACAGAGACTCCGGATGGACTGCACGTCCTCCCTGGCGACGGCTCCCGCTGGCCTGTCCTTAGGCTGCAGCTCACTGCTCCCTAACAGCCAACTCTAGTGCATGGCTCTGCTTCCTCATGTGGGCCTTGGGTGCTAACAGCGACATTGCTGCTGACCTGGAGAGCCTGTTCCTGTGGTTCCTCATGCCTGACCCTCGCCCTCGGAAGCCATTTCACTCCAATTATCCTAAAATCGTAGTTAGCTCAGGATGCTATAACAAATATGCTGCAACCTGGGGCTTAAACGACAGATGTTTATCTCTCGCAGTTCTGGAGGGTAGAAATGTGGGGACAAGGCGCTGGCAGACTTGGTGTCTGCCCGCTCCTGGTTTGCGGAGGTCTGTCTTCTCACTGGGACCTCACAGGGGTGAGCAGAGGGCAGGCTCCTGAGTCTCTTTCTGTAAGGGCCCTGATCTCATCCTGAGGCTCCACCCTGACAGCCCATTGGCCTCCCAGAGGCCCCTCCTAACACCATCACGTAGGAGCTTCGGGAGGACACACACATTCAGTCCAGGGCACTGTCTGTCTCCACCTGTGTGCTACTCACAGGTGTTTGCTCAGTTGTCTTCCTGAGTCCTGTCTTGGTGATGGCCGGCTGGGAAGGCCCTTGTGTCTTCATGTGTGCCTGGTGCACAGTAGATAAGGCAGGGCAGCACTTACTTCTTATTGTTTATTTTCTTGAAAACATCATCAAGTTTGAAACCAGCCGAAGTTTCAAATCTAAGACCTTGCTTTCATTAGGCAAGCCTCTGTCCAGCCCTGTCCGGACCCAGAGGAGGAGGTAACGATGTTCAGCAAAACTTAAAGGGCATTTTAGACCTTCTTCATTTTAGTTTTCATGTTTTATATTTTTGAATTTTAATTTATTGGCTTAATGAGATTTGGGGCATTGCATTGCCAGCATCTAAAACAAAACCAAACAGAAGGTATTGACTGGAGTTGTGGTTGCTTTGTGTGGTTTTGTGTGGTTATGTTTGGGGTTGTGGTTGGGAAGGGTCGAACGTTTTGGATGTGAACTGAAATTTTATTTTTCATCTTATCTATTATGGAACCAGACTTTTAGATTACTCATTTCAGAAGTACTTTTTCTGATTTCAACAATAAAACGGATGGAGAACTTAGACATTTTGTAGAAAATGAAAGAATCCCAAGTACCATCAAGTATAGCTACTATATTAAAATTTACTGTATTTCCTTCAGTTTTTAACACATGATGTAAAAATAGTCATGGTTGAGGACACACACACACACACACACACACACACACACACTCTGTGTATTCTGCTTTGTTTTGTGTAAGCAATTGACCAGCTAACTGAAAAAACTTTATTGCCTGATTTCTAATGGTTGCCTAATAATTGCTTTGGTATGTTTTCAATAGCCAGCCACCTGAACACTACGAGAAGTCCTCAGTGCCTTGGTCTGACCCCCAGAGAAAGCCCTAGTCACTCCCCAGGAGCTCTCTTTCTAATGGGCAGTTGACAAGTGGTCCAGCCGCAGAAGGCGGGATTCTAACACAGTTCCGTATCAGGAGAATGACAACCACACCAATTAAATGCAGGTACCATCCCAATGCAGGTTCTCACCACGACCCAGTGAGGTGGGAATTTTAAATCCCCAGTTTACAGAAAGGAAAACCAAGACTCAGCTCGTGTAAGAAACTTGCCTGAGTTTATGTAGCTGAATGGGGAGGGAGTGAGCGTTGACATTAGGTGTGCTTGGCTCAAAGCCCGCAACTTCCCTTGGTACTAAGTAGTTAAGAGTATCCACGATCGAAGCTGCTGTTTTCTTCGATGAGATTGTGGAAGGAACAAGATATGTCTTTGCTGCAGGGTAGCTCGGAGCTTCGACACTTTCTTAGATTACATGAGTAAGAGCTGCAGAAAAGAATACCCCGTGGAATCTGAGAATCTGACATTCCCAGGCTGGGAGATCATTTGGGAGGCAATGCAGGAGGAACAGAGGCTTCAGAGGCAGCTGGTCAGTCTTTTGGGTCTCTAAAGATGTTGTGTGAAGTGCCCCCTTCTGCGAAGGCACAGTGAGGTGTAGTTCTGGGGAACGCCGAGACACCTGCCTGCTGACGAGGCTTGAGGCAGGACTTCCTGCCACCCACTTCATTGTCTCCCTCCACGTTTCCCACCCCCCACCCCCGGCTGTGCAGGGTGCCTAATGTGCGGGTGTCGTCTCTGCTGATCTAGCAGGATGTATCTGTTGATGAGCTTCCTGGAACCAAGAAGCATATGGAGAGTGTCTTGTTTTCAGAGGGTCTGCACAGCTGAGGTGAAACGTACCCGGGCAGGTGGCCGCCGTGTGATGCGGTGGGCTGGCTTTGGCCTGGGCGGTGAGGGGAGCTTCGCAGAGGTGTGTCTTCGGGAGGGACTGTGGTGGACAAGCTGGGCAGCAGCTCCACTGCAGTGTGGATGGAGGCTCCTGGGGGACGGCGATGAGGGCAGCAGGTGGGACAGAGCCGCAGTTCAGACATCCTGCCCGGCCTGATCCCACTGTGAGTTTGGGAAATGAAGAGCAGCACACAGCTGTCCCCGATGAAGCCCGGGGCACGGGTGGTCACAACCTGCACCTACAACTGTCCCTGATGAACCCCGGGGCACAGGTGGTCACAACCTGTACCCACAGCCATCCCTGACGGAGCCTGGGGGGCAGGTAGTCACAACCTGCACTCACCGCCATCCCTGACGAAGCCTGGGGCATGGGCGGTCATAGTCTGCACCCACAGCTGGCCCTGATGGAGCTCAGGGAGGGGGTGGGTGGCCACAACCTGCACCCACAGCTGTCCCTGATGGAGCCTGGGGTTGGGGGGTAGGCGGCCACAACCTATACCCACAGCTGGCCCTGATGGAGCTCAGGGGCATGGGTGGTCACAACCTGCACCCACAGCTGTCCCTGATGGAGCTCGGGGTCGGGGGGTGGGTGGCCACAACCTGCACCCACAGCTGGCCCTGATGGAGCCCGGGGGGGTGGGGGCGGTTAGTCACAACCTGCACCCATAGCCATCCCTGATGGAGCCCAGGTGTCGGGCAGCCACAGCCTGCACTGGCCATTGGAGGCCCAGGGAAGGTAGAAACTGCCCCTGCGTCTTCAGGGAAGATGCCCCCAGCAAGGGCAGGGGCAGTGAGGGAAAGCAGCTGTGACAGCTGCATGGAGGGCCTGACGTGCAACTCTGTGATGTGCACAGACTGGGAGGTGTGTTCTGACCACTGTGTTTTCATGGTGTGTGCTCTGTGTCCAAATCTTCAGAGGAAATCCCTGAGGCGTTGTGAGCCCGTCAGGGCACCCTGGAAAGCTTGGTAAATGCTGTGTGGTGAATGGATGTCCGTTCTAGTCAAGAGCTTCATCGATTGATAGGTGATGGATGGCTTGACGCCTCAGGCTAGTGCCTCTGTGGTGTCCACCTGGTGCGATGCAGACAGCTGGGTCAGGACGATCTCTGTGGGAAATCTCCTCCGGCCCCTGGGATAGAGACTCCTCGGGTGTGCTGCAGGGAGACCCATCACACAGGACAGGGCCCTGGTGGTGCCTGTGGGGTGGACACAGGCTTGTCTGGCTCCTGAATCTTCTCAGCGCTCAACATTGGGCCGCTCAGTGGAAGCAAAGGGGCGCTCTCCTTGGATGGTTTGTGTCTGGGATTTGCAGCCAGATGTGGAGGGCCCTGGAAATTTCCATTTCTGAGCTTCTTGCTCAAAGCGTAAGTTTGGCAAAGTTTTGTTGGGACTTAAAGTTTGCACAGATTGCATCTGTGAGAGGCTTACTTTGGCGAGTGCTGATCTTGGGTGCTGCCTTGTGAGATGAAGTCACTGTCATTAGGACCAATGCACTAAGCCCAGTATCTCCAGGGATACAAAAATCAGTTTATTCTGCAACTAACAGCATTAGGGAAGGAAGTGTTTCTCAAGCTCCTGTGGTGGTTGGAGGTGAGTTGACTCTGTGAATTATAATTGCTGGTCTCTCGGAGTGGTGCAGGAGCACAAAATGACAGGAACCCAAGTCATTTCCGTTCTGTTTGCTTGTGTTTGTTTGCTTTAAGTTAATGCTTTGGTGGCTCTGGGGACGAGACCAGGTCCCCGGCTGGGTGGAGAAAGGCCGGTCAGGAAGGAGCAGGTGTGGCGGAGCCCGGCCATCCCTGAGCCATTGAGACAGTCTGCGCATCAGAGTGCAGCACGGGCCCCATTCTCTCTGCCGTGTGTAGAGGCCTCCCACGTGGAAGCCTGCGTGCGTTTAACACCAGCACGCTCAGTGCTGTGTCGTAAGGAACACTGAAACGTGCCGTGGTGTCTGGAGGAAGCGCCTGTTGCTGGTGTTTGTTTTTTTGTTATGTATTTTTTTGCTGTGTTCCATACTGTTCCCTGTTCCTCTAATCACATCATGTCTGGGGTTTTTGAGGTTTAGTGACTTTTTTTGGGTCTTTTCTTACTTTTTTTTTTTTTTCTAAGTTGGGGTTTGACCATGATGGCCAGGCTGGTCTTGAACTCCTGACCTCAGGTGATCCACCCACCTCGGCCTCCCCTTTTCTTACTTTTTACTCATGTTTTTTCCTCTTTGTAGGATCAAAGCCACATACAATAGCAACCTTATTATAATGCATGGTCCACCTCACTCCAGCTTCCAGTGTGGAGGCATCAGTGAGGTTTGCTGAAAGCCTGAGCAAATCTCGTGGCTGTCTCTCCTGTCTCCGTGTCGACTCTGTGGGGCATGTGACCTGAATGCTTTGATGCCTGTTTGGCATCTGGGGCTTCTCGGGAGCCACAGGAGCCATACTGGGGACCGACAGGTTCCTCTCCCGATATCCCTTATGGGCATCTAAGCGCTGGCAGTAGAGATGCGAGTGGCTTGAGAATGGACAGGGACCAAGAGCAGATAAAAAAGCAAGGACAGAAAACCAAACACCGCATGTTCTCACTCATGAGTGGGTGTTGAACAGTGAGAACTCATGGACACAGGGAGAGGAACATCACGCACTGGGGTCTGTTGAGGGGCGGGGGGAGGCTAGGGGAGCGACAGCAGGGAGTGGGGAGGTTGGGGAGGGATAACATTAGGAGAAATACCTAATGTAGGTGAAGGGGGGATGGAGCCAGCAAACCACCATGGCATGTGTATACCTATATAACAATCCTGTAAGATCTGTACATGTACTCCAAAACTTAAAGTATAATAATAAAAGAAAAAAGAAAGCAAGGTTGTGCTGATGAACTGGGGATCCTTTTACACTGGGGGTGTGGGTCCCACTCAGGTGCTGGGCCGACCCCGAAGCGGTCTGTACCTCCTTCCAGCACCCCCTTCTGTAGGGAGTCTCTGTTGACATGGTATTAAAGTCTGTGGATGGACACGCCCCTTTCTGACTTTGTTGTTTATTCAGTTTTCAGTGTGGCAAAAACCTCTTCTGAGGATAAAATAAGTGTGTCTATCCCGTGAGAGGAAAGGACCCACGTTGCTTTGGGGTTTTTGTCAGTGAAAACCCCGCATGCCTGGCTCCTCTGCTCAGGTAAGTGTTTAGGTGGCAGGTGTGCAGTGATGCGTTCGGCTTCCAGGCACCTGGTGTGGCAGTCACCGCGGCTGGGAGGAGGCATGTGTTTGTGTGAAACGTGCTTGTGTTCGCCGCATTCCTTCTTAGGATCCACACACGGAAGTGAGTGTGTGGAAATGAGGACTTGGGCTGTTAGGAGGAAGAGCTCATGATGGCGGCTGAACTCAAGACAAGGAAAGCCAGCGTCCACGTGAGAGCCAGGGAGACGCTGAGCCCTGCGGACCGTGCTGAACTCAAGACAAGGAAAGCCAGTGTCCACGTGAGAGCCGGGGAGACGCTGAGCCCTGCGGACCGTGCTGAACTCAAGACAAGGAAAGCCAGTGTCCACGTGAGAGCCGGGGAGACGCTGAGCCCTGCGGACCGCGCTGAACTCAAGACAAGGAAAGCCAGTGTCCACGTGAGAGCCGGGGAGATGCTGAGCCCTGCGGACCGCGCTGACCTCCAGGCTGGCTCCAGTGGGTCTGAGTGCCTCGTAGACTCCAGACCATGAGGATGCCCTCACATCACCTGGTTCTGTGTCCACAAACTGCATCTAGCTGCAGCGAGGCACGTGGTGTAAGCACGCCTGGTCATGAGGGGCCAGGTTACAGAGAGTGATTTGCTGTGCACACACGGCAGTGCCAGAACACACCTTGCACACACACCGACCTGGAAAGTCAGCCATTCCGATGCAGACCTTCCTCCTAAGCCGTAACTCAGCATGCTGCTCCTGACAAATCATTTGTAAACTGGTTTTGGAGTTATTATTGCTTCAGTATCTCTCGGGTTACTAATAGATTTCCTCATTGTTAAATTTAGTTGCAGGGAAAAAAAAAATTTCCAGAAACAATTCACCCAGTTGGGAAGCTGAACACCTAGTTCTGTCTCTAGCTCAGCAACTAACTGTGATCTTGGGTGAATCGCACAGCCCTGTGAGTTGATCTCACGTTTTCTCAGTCCCTTAGGGCAAGAAGACAACCAGCCCTGCATGCCCTCAGGGTCTGCCGCTGAGGGGTCAACCAACAGAGGATTGAAAGTATTGGGGAAAAACAATATAAAATAACAATACAACAATCAAATAATACAAATAAAGCTATAGTATGACAACGGGGACAGCAATTATACTGTATCTGGTAAGCAACCGAGAGGGGATTCGAAGCATCCTGGAAGGTGTGCATGGCCATCTGCAGACACACTGCCGTTCACGTCAGAGACTCGAGCATCCTCAGAGTTTGGCCAGGGGTTTCCTGGACAATACCCTGTGGACAGCAAGGATGACTGCCCGTGGACTGTATTTATCGTTACTCTAGTGGTGATAGCACATGCATGTTGTTTGTCAAAATTGCCTTGTGTTTAGTTCACAGGAATGTGTGCTTTGTGAGGATGGGGGTCTCGCCCGCCTTGCTTGCTGTCAACTCCTGTGCTGCGCCGCGTGCCTGGGATGGAGCAGACATCAAATAAGTAAATAAACATCTGTTTATGAATGAATGAGTTAATTTCTGTAATCCGTCTTTGAAGGAAGTAGATGACAAATGTTATTAGCCTGTGTCTCACTAAGGACAGTGCGATTGAGCCCAGGAGGATGACTTTTGGCCTCTGTACCACAGAGAGGATGCGCCTGTGGCTTCGACTCACGGGGTGGCCCCCAGTAGCAGAAGACCAATGTGCAGCTTCCTCTGCAGAGGAGGAGCAGAACAAAGGCTCTTCTGGCTCCGTATCAGGCCTCCCCCTTGGAAGGGGACATGAAGGACCCACTCTGCAGCCAGAAAATGCTTTCCTTTCTTGGTGCATGTGTGTCTGAAACTGCACTGAACGTGGAGTCCAGATGATGTGTGATAGCCAGTGGGGTCCCGACCGTCCTGCGGAGGAGCACAATGCAGGCATGTGGGGCTGGGCATCCCCGTGGCCGTTCTCGCTTCAGCCCTGCATCACAGCCTTCAGCCTCACGAGGCTCCTTTCATTGTAGACGCCAACATGCATGCCGTAGAGGGCATGTGGGGTTTGCACAGATCTCATTCGGCCTTGAGAGGCCAGCACCCCACAGAATGTTATAACTAGATATTTCAGGAATTATGTGCCATTTCACACATGAGAAATCCAGAGTCCAGGAAGGCCAGTGACTGGTCTGTGTCGTGCAGCTGGTCGGGCACCAGCCGGGATCAGAGCCTAACTCCTGGCTCACTGCTCTGTGCGTTCCGGCCGGGGCAGGAAGTCTCTGCATCTGCAGTGCCGAGTGCCTCACATGGAGGGAAGTCATGGAATAGGGTCCTGGCTGCAGCACTTGGAATCCTGCTGGGAGAGTCAGGAGGATCGTGGCTGATTCTCCTGTGCCGTCCTGGATGAGATCTCGGCCAGGCCCTCATAGCTTGTGGGTGCCTGTGGTTTGCCCAGCGCATCTGCATGTATCCTCCTGCTGAATCCTTGCTGCACCCTCCTGAGAGTGAAAAGGCCGGCCGTGCTCAGACCAGGACGTGCTCACTCTGACCTGGCCAGGAATGGCTGAGGCAGGGATTAGGATTTTCTGAGAAGCAGCTATGTGATCGTTCTTTGTGTATTTGTTTCTATTGGTAATACATATGAAAAAATCCAGGAGCTATAGTCTTTTCTAAAAAACCACGTAAGTACTACTTTAAATGGCATTATCGCCACCCACAGAACAGTGGAAGGCCGCCCAGAGCATGGAGGTCAGGGTTGGAGCCGCTGCTGTTCCTGATGGAAGGGAGGCTTCTCTGGAGATCCTGCTCCGGCGGGTGTTTCTCCAGGGGGCTCGAGCTGAGCTGAAGGTGGAGAACCTGCTTTAAGCGTCCAGGAAAGACTCATCTAGAGACTGTCTACCAAAGAGCATGAACTGTTCTAAATTTTCGCTGCAGTGAACATAGAAACACCATCTAGATGGACATAAATAATAATTTCCAGGAAAAATAAGCTCCCGGCATCCATTTCATTGCTGAAGGGGAATTTCACGATAGTGGAATTTTACTCTCCTTTCCACACCTTCCCACTCTAGAAGGGACTGGGTGAGACCCAGGCTGCTGACGTGCCTTGTTCAAGATCCCAAACTGAGTTTTAATGAGGGGATGGAGGTTCTTCTGGCTCCGTGTCAGGCCTTCCTTTTGGAAGGGGATGTGAAGGGCCCACTCTGCGGCCGGAAAATGCTTTCTTTTCTTGGCATTGCTGTTGTTTTGCTAAAAGAAATGACAAGTTTGAGTGGGGGACATCCCTGGGATTCAAAAGTCATTCTGTGTCACCTTGGAAAAGCTCATTAAATCCAGTGTTTCCCGTGGTACATGTCCTGTTCAGAACTTGTGTGTTTGGCAGAGTAGTCATTGCACTGAACAGGAAAATTTGGTTTTCCAGTGATAGTAACATTGGAAAATGCAAGGAGAGCGGATGAGTGTCGCTTGCAGAGTGTGGCTGGGCTGGCATCACGGGGAAACTGGAGAATTTCTATGCCATTGGGGAGGCATTGGGTAACCTTCTTCTCTTTTTCTCCTTTCTGAGGTGAGTCACGTCTTTCCCTTGGGAGCTTGGGATAGGGTAAAGTCCTTACATGATGGGAAACAGCATCAGTAGCATTGGAGAAAAAGGGCCCCCTTTCTTTCTCCCTTGGGGACAGTATGTGACCACTAGATTCTCGAGCGTCTTTAGAATGAAGGTCCAGAGTCGCCCAGACCAATGCGGAGAGTGCCAGAGAATGCTGGCCCATCCCACCACCTTCAGAGTCACCCATACAAAGCACAGGCTCAAACACAGCTTGGTCCCCACGCCCTGGGAGCCACCTGCAGATCAGGCAGGGAAGGAGCCTGAGCTGGAATCGGCACTTCTGACTCAGCCCTCGCACCTCTTTAGTTATTTATAGACTAATTCTGTTCTCGGCATGAAAAAGTAATTTAACTGTCATGGCCAACTGAGTGTCTCACCCAGGTAGCTGGGACGACTCCAAATTCATAAAACAAGGAGATGTGCTGGCTGGCAGGACAGTGTCAGCGCTAAGGGACTTCTTTTAATGTTTTCTCCCTCTTCCCACTTAAAAGCCAAAATAGACTTAAAGTTTGAAATGACTTTTCAGCCAAGGAAGTTCTTGGAAACAGTGACGACACCTGTGTACTGTGTGGCCTGAGATACTGCATTGCTGTTCTCTGCTGCGGTGCTTTGGGGACCCTGAGCCTGTTGGCATAAAGGGAGCACCTCCCAGACTGCTGCAGGATGGTGCGTATCCTGGAGCCCAAGTAATTTTTTTTTTTTTTTTTTTGAGATGGAGTCTTGCTCTGTCACCAGGCTGGAGTGCAGTGGCACGATCTTGGCTCACTGCAACCCCTGCCTCCCAGGTTCATGCGATTCTCCTGCCTCAGCCTCCTGAGTAGCTGGGACTATAGGCACTCGCCACCATGCCCAGCTAATTTTTGTATTTTTAGTAGAGACGGGATTTCACCATGTTGCCCAGAATGGTCTCGATCTTTTGACTTCGTGATCCTCCCGCCTCGGCCTCCCAAAGTGCTGGGATTACAGGCATGAGCCACTGCACTGGGCTGTTTTTTTTCTTTTTCTTTTTTTTGAGACAGAATTTTGTTTTGTCACCCAGGCTGGAGTGCAGTGGTGTGATCTTGGCTCACTGCAACCTCCTCCCCCTGGGTTCAAGCGATTCTCCTGCCTCAGCCTCCTTAGTAGCTGGGATTACAGGTGCCTGCCACGATGTTCGGCTAATTTTTGTACTTTTTGTAGAGATGGGGTTTTGCTATGTTGCCTACGCTGGTCTTGAACTCCTGAGCTCAAACAGTTCTCCCGCCTCGGAATCCCAAAGTGCTGCGATTACAGGTATGAGCCACTGTGCCTGGCCCCGGTAATGTTTTTGATCAGCTTGAATATTTGACCCTGAACCCTGGGGAAGGTGCGTCCTTCCCTCGTCCTGTTGCAACCTCAGGCGAGTCCTTCCTCTGTGGTCAAGCTGTCCTGGTAATCTGGAGTTTTACCTCCCCTGTGGTCACACTGTCCCGGTGAGCTGGAGTTTTACTTCCTCTGTGGTCACACTATCCTGGTAACCTGGAGTTTTGCTTCCCCTGTGGTCATGCCGTCCAGTGATCTGGAGTTTTACCTCCCCTGTGGTCACGCCGTCCTGGTGATCTGAAGTTGTGCTTCCTCTGTGGTCACGCCGTCCCGGCGATCTGGAGCTTTGCTTCCTCTGTTGATCACAGTCCTACCCTCTTTTAAAGGCGGAGCTTGAGCTGTATCCTTCAGCCTCTGGGGATGTCCTGGCCCAGCTCGGCTGTGTGTGTTCTTCACTTCTGGCTTACTTGGCACCTAAGCTATGGAGCATGGCCTTTGCTAAGTCCAGAAAGGATGCATGCTGATGTCCCTGTGTGTTCATATCCTTCTCCCACCCTGTGAAATCCGTATCGTCTCTGTTAATTAACTGATAGATTGATTCAGTAAGATCTGTAGGGCTCTAACTGTTTTACAGAAACAATGGCAGTAACTGAGATAAACCCACCTTTGCCCTCTTGGAGTCTATTTTCTTGTAAGGGAGAAACAAAGTCTTAAGTAATCACAATGCAGTGGGAGAGCCCAGGGGGCCGGCGGAATGTTGCAGGGGCGCCCCACCTGGTCAGGAATTAGGGAACCCTCTTGGAGGAAGCAAAGTGCAACTTGGTACCTGAAAAATGAGTGGACTCCAGCCAGTCTGGGCAGAGAGGAAAGGTTTCTGTGCCGTGGCACGCTACTGAAATCCTGGTATGAGCAAACCGGGCTGCGTGGGATGTGAGGAGGGGTGGAGGCCTGCCTGGCTGCGGTGATGAGTCTGGGGGTGCCGTCCACGAGGCCGGCTTGGACTGCACCCTGAAGGCTGAGCACTGCGTGAGTGCACTGCAGCTCGGGAGCGGTAAGGCCTTTGCATTTTGTGAAGATGATCCTGGCGGCTGGCGGAGGAGATCGCAGAGGGGCAGGGTTGGGGCAGTGAGGCCAGTGAGGAGGTGGAACAGGGCCCAGGCAGGGGCTGGTGGGGCTGAGGCAGCGTCAGACCCTGTTAAGAGATGTCCAGGAAGGAACTGAGTGAGACTTGGAGCTGCAGGGAGTTAGGTACAGGGTCACGTTCTGGAATTCCCCGTGCGTGGCCCATCCTGTCAGCCCGCAGTGCAGCTGTGGTGGGCGGTGACAGGTGCCTTGCTGGGGTGCTGCCTGCACTCTGCCTCCTCCAAGGCTGTGCGCTGCTTGGCCTTGGGGGTGCGCACCCCCAATGTGATGAGGCAAGCCTGTGGGGCAGCCCTCAACCGTGAGACAGGAATGGGGGTAAAGGCCACCACCTGTCTTCAGCGAGGCCCACACTGTGGAACCAATTGTTGTGCATCCTTTCTGTCCTGCTGACCTTTGTAAAGTGGTGTTTGGATGAATCATGTGTGGCCAGCTCAAAATCAGAGTGAGGCACTGTGCTGGGGCCCAGGGCCCCTGGGTCTGGTGGTTTGGAAGGAATCACGGGACTCACGAGTGGGTCTGCTTGGCTTTGGTTTAGTAGAGACGCCTTTCCATGGTGCGGTGGGGAGAAGAGCCTTGCCGCTTGCAGGAATAGCAGGCAGGAAGCCCCATGAACGTGGCTGCCCACTTGTAAGCAAGTTTTGGCTTCACATGGAAGAGGCTGGCAGGTTGTTGGAGTGGCATGTTATTGGAGGGTTTTCATTAATATTTTAAAACTTAAATTATGTGTTCCTTTTAGAGACAGGGTCTCACTATGTTGCCCAGGCTGGTCTCTACCTCCTGGGCTCAAGGGATCCTTCTGCCTCAGCCTTCCAAAGCCCTGGGATTACAGGTGTGAGCCACTGCACTGCCTGGAATGATTCACTTTTGAGTGTAGGAGAGAGGAGAATGAATTAGAAGGGAAATGGCTTAAAGCTATGGAGACTCCTCAGGAGGCCTTTGAGGCAAGAGATGGCTGGGCAGCCAGGGCTAGCGGGAGAGGGCCAGAGAGGCTTCTAGGAGGTGGCATCACCAGCGTGTCCATGGATATCATGGTGGGTGGGGAGGGGGGCAGTGAAGTGGGCTCAGCCTTGGAGTATTGAGTATGAAATGTTTGTGTGATAGAGGTTACAACGTTCAGAAAGACTGGACTATGAAGGTTGGAACTCTTGGAAAAGGTTTGGAAATGTATTTAGGAATCATTCCTGACTAAAGTCATGGCTATGGAGAGACGACCCAGACAGAGGATGAAACGTGGGCGGCGCTGAGAGTGAAAGTTTGGTAGACGCTGGTATTTCAGTGGTATGTGGGTGAAAACAGGCAGAGGAAAGGAACTGGGAGAGGAGGTTGGAAAGTGGTTAGGGAGACAGGAGGAGAGCCAGGAACGAGGGATCACAGAGGCCGACGGTGAGGCCTGGAGTGCGTAACAGGCATCGAGAAAGGCAGGCAGCAAATGAAGTGGGAGGAGCCCCTTGGACCTACCCCCGTTGGGAGCAGCGGCGGATGCAGCGGAATTGAGTGGGTGGGAAACTGCTCTGTAAGGTTCTTCCTGATGTCAGGATGCTGGGTTTAAACATGACACTGGCTGGGAGGGAAGCACCAGCCAGGGTGTGTGGCCACTGTGTGCTCAGGGCTGCCCCTTTCTCTCCGCGTCCCGGTTCACCTTGCCATATTGCCATCTGCCTGCTCTTTCATGGTCACCATCTTTGTCATCGTGACTGTTCAGCGCAAATTATTTAGGCAAGAAACAGTACTGGGGAAATAAAATAAGACTGGTCATGGAATACCTTCTTCAAATGATTTTCTCTCCTCTGGCTCAGCACAGGCCTCGCGATGACGCACCTGAGAGAGAGCGGGTCTGGGCACCAAACCAGACACGTGCCAGTGACTTTGAGGCAGGCGGATGGTGATTGTTCTGGGGGAAGTCAGCCGTGGCTGTTACACCTGCAAGGTGTTTTCCTGCTCCTGTTTTACCGTCAACCAAATGGATGGGGCGGGTTCATCCTCTTATGTTTTCTTCACATAAATATTTTCTGAATGATCTCATTAGCTTTAAGTAAGGAAAAAGCAAAGTCAAGTAAACGTGCGTGTTGATGGGTGATGTGTTTGGAAAGTAGGCATCGTTTCTTTTGTTTCTCTTTGACCCACCCGTGAGCCTTTGGGGCACTGAGGAGGAGGTGGGGTTGCTGCACACATGGACTCTTTCTGCCAGTGGGAAGCATCATCATAACATGGGATTTGGGGATGTGTCATGTCTCACAGGGACACCTAAGTGGACACAGCTGAGATAGTTCTCTTTTGTGGACTACAGAGGTTTAACTAAATCACAGACGCCTGAGGAACACCCCTGCCAGGCCGACACTTGTTCAGGGACTGGTCAGCCCACTTCCTTCTGAGGAATGCCCCTGGCTGCCATCCTGGGGTCATCTCCACGCGGCCGTGCATTCTCTTTCCTTTCCTCCCTCCAGCCTCTCCCCTTTATGGCCATCCCTCCTCATTGATAGACAAGGAGAATGTACTGCTGTATTTTCAAGAGCTATCCACAAACAGCCATAGGTACACCAGGTATACCTGCAATGAGGTATGAACACCCTCAGTGGACAAAGGAGAAAGATTAGGGTCACTTAATTACCCCTCTGGGTCACTCCTGGGCGAAACAGCGAGCTGTTAATGATCGCAGCTTGTAGGCTTCTATCCCAGTGGTCCCATGCAAGTGGTGTTGATGCAGAGTGCTGGGCGCTTTAGAGCTGAGACAGAGCCGTGCAGTCATTGTGGGTGGATAAAGCCTGTCGTGAGAGGGCATCTGAATCACACCCTTTAAAATCTCAACCTAGTGTATCAGTGGCTTTTTACTGAGCTTTGAATAACCAAAACTTGTACAACTTTTCATAATGGGTTAAAAAGATGTTAACACATTCCTTGAAGAAAATTTGAAACACAGATAAGCAGAAAAGGAAGAAAATCAAAGGCCAATACATTCCCACTGCCTGGCACAAATGACCACGAGTAAGGTTTGGGGCTGCCTTTTCCATCTGCCACATTTACATCTTGTTTTTTAAAACGTAATGTAGCATAAACCTATTACTATGTTAAGAAATATTAACCTATAGCATTCTGATGGCTTTATATATTCCATCACGTGGCTATTTTTCTCTCTCTCTCTGTCTGTAATAAACTATTTTTCAGAAGAGTTTTAGATTTACAGAACAACTGAAAGTGGAACAGAGAGTTCTCATATCTTCACATCCAGTTTCCCAATTAACTTCCTACATTAGTACAGAGTTTGTTATAATTAAGGAACCAATAACGGATATGTGACCGTTAACTAAATTCCACACTTTATTTAGATTTCCTTAGTTTTTACCTAATGAACTAAGTTCCTCTGTCCTAGGATCTCATCCAGGATGCCACCATACATTCATGGTCATTTCTCCTGGGGCTCCTCTTGGCTGTGACATTTTCTCAGGCTTTCCTTGATTTTGATGACCCTGACAGTTGTGAGGAGGCCTGGTCAGGTCTGTAGAATGTCCCTTGGCTTCGATTTATCTTATGCTTTTGAGTTCTGGGGGGGAAGATGGGCGTGAAGCGCCTTCTCATCACATCGGATCAAGGCCGTGCACTCAGTGTGCTTGATCACCGTGGCTGCTGGCCGACCATGTAAACCCACACTCGTGAGCGAGGCATCATGCTCTGCTTCCTGGAGGGCAGAGATTAGATAGAAATTGTTTGGAATTCTGTACAGGAGATTTACTTCTTTCTTCCCATTTATTTATCAACCATTTATGTTATATTTTGGGCTATAACACAAAACTTCTCATTTTGTTTGCTCACATTGTTCCAGCTTTGGCCACTGGGAGCCCATTCCATGGTCTCAAACAAACTGTCCCTTTGAATATGTCCATTATTATGGCTTTTTGGAAACACTTTCTTCCTTTCTGATATGACAAGAGGCTTTAGGCTCATCTTGTGTGTTTCCTGTCTCAGTCTTAGAATTAGCCATTTCTCCAAGCAGCCCTAGTCCCTTTTATCTGAGAATAGTTTTGGAAATCAAGTTCTGGGCATGGCGTGTGCTCACTACTGTGGGGATGTCCTTGCCTGTAGGACATGTCAGCTGACAGAGCAAGAAGATGCATGTGTGTTTGTGCAAGTGTGTGTGACTGTGTGCATGTGTGTGTGCATGTACGTGTGTGTGTGTGTGACTGCATGTGAGATCTGGGAATATATACATAGTTATAAATATTTCTGTCTGTTACCATCTGTATCTATCCTAAGTAACCATGAGCTCTTATTCACGTCTCCAACTCTGGGCTCTCACCATGTGGCTCATTCCAGCCACTGCCTCCTGCTTACCTGTAACCTCCACTCCAACAGGGAGAAACTGCTCCCCCCACCTGCCAGCCACTAGCCTCACTGTTCAGTTGGCATGCATATGTGGCAGAGTCAGTTGGTGCCTAGCTGGTACCTCTTGGGAAACAGCTTTATCAGCTAGAGGACGGTGCTTACAGATGGGGTCTTTTGCTTTCAGTTTTACAGGCTCTGCTTATTTCCAGAGCTGTGTAAGTCAGCACTTCTTCTGCCCTGTCAGTGTCAGTGAGGGGGCTTCACACATTAGTGATGCCACAGGATTCTGTCATCACTGTAGGTGTGGCATTCTATCCTGGGATCTGCAGCCTCCTTCATTTTTTTGGTTAAACTTACGTAGATTAAGGTTCCTCTTTGTGCTATAATCAATGGGCTTTGATAAATGCGTGTCATTTATCCACAGTTACAATAACATATAGAATAGCCTCACTGCCCTAAAAAATCCTCTGTTTCACCTATTCACATCTCCCCTCCCTCCTTGAATCTTTGGCAACTGCTGATCTTTTCACTGACTCTATAGGTTTGCCTTTTCCAGGATTTTCAGACTGGCTGCTTTCACTTAGCAGTGTGCATGTGGGAACCCCGGCTTCTTTCTGGGGTTCTGTGAGAACAGCCCATTTGTACCCAAGGAGCTGTGAACACGCTCCTCCCACCATGCCTCTCACTGATGCCCAGGGGTGTGCTGGGACATGACGCTTAGCTGGAAACATGGGTGAAGCTGATGTGTGCAATTGTGTTTGAGAGGCAAAGCTGTGCGGCCAGGGTTGCCAGGAGAAGTTTGCATTTTCCAAGCAAGGCACAGGTCATGTCTACAGAGGCAGGTCCAAGAGAGATGGTGCCAGGCCCAGGCCTGTGTGGACGGCCTCCTTTCTGGTGCTGAGATCCTCATTCTTTATCCTACAAGTTGTGCGTGGTTCAGGAGAACTAGAAGGGAAAAGCCCCTCTGTGAACCGTGGGTTCTCCCTTCCAATTTCTACACAGGCTGATGTGATGTGCGCATTCGTATTTCAATAGACAGTCTCTGTCCGATCCACTTAAATAACATCACAGACCACACTGTGCTCTTGAGGTCTTGACCCAGTACCCAGGATGGGGGTAAAGCTTGAAGTGCAAATAGCATTACGTAGTCACCCTGACCACACCAGCACATCCGGCTGCCTCTCGGTGTTGTGAAGTGAGGAGGGAAAGGAAAAGGAAAGAACATCCAGAGGAGGTTTCGCCGCCATCTTATCTCAGAGGTGCAGGGTCAAACGAGCCAGAAAATTCCACTTGGCATTTCTTGTCGTCAACTCCTGACCAACTGTTTTCAACATTTTGACTTGAGAAAAATAAATTCAAAATCACCTATCGATAGTAGTTCTATTACTCAAGGAAGGTTCTTTGCTAACCCCGTGTGATCCCACATGGGTGGAGGGAATCTGTGGGAGGTCGGGAAGTAGGTACATTTCTTTGGCTTCCGGGGTGACAGCCCTCCCACTGCTGGGGATACAGCACATGTAATTTCTTAGCAAGTGGCTCTGAGAAGAATCTAACTTTATCTTGTTTGGTTATTTTTTATATTCAGATCTGACCTACTCACAATTTTTCTCTTTCTCCTCAGTTTTTAAAGAGCTTGGCTTTTTCTCTTACATGGAATTATAGTACTTTTTTCTATCAAACGGGAGAATTTCTGATATCTGTGGATTATTTTGTGATTACAATATGAAAATAAAAGAGAATAGGGGTTAGGAATAGAAGAGGGAGTTAAAAAGGGTGCAGAGAAGGGCAGAATCCTTTTAAGAAATGAAATTGTGGAAAAGATAAAACTCAAGAGAGTGAGATAGCCTTAGCTGGACCGTGCTGGGGCCTCTCTAGTCAGGTTGGAATCCCTGGTATCCAGCCTGACTAGAGAGGCCCCAGAAAAAGAGAGAGAGGTAGAGAAAGAGACACAGACAGAGAGGGCGAGTGAGTGAACACACATACTTGGCACAAATGTGGTTTTTATGGGGTGGGAATTTGAGAAAGCAGTCATTAATTCACTCATTTCTTCAGCGGTGGTCTATTGAGCACCTGCCGTGGGTGCCATGGGCTGAGTTGCTGAAATAAATTTTCCTCGGAGCATCCTGGACTTCTGAGTTGTTCTGTCACTAAGGCTCCCCCAGGATCCAAGAGGGAGAGGCCGAGGATGCTGAGTCATAAAGTTGAAGGATGCTAAATAGTCCCTAATAGAACCAGGCCCAGGGAAATGTGCCCCCACACAGCAGAAAACAGGTTTACAGGCGTGGCCTTGAGATCAGGGAAGTGCGGGCTCTGAGGTGTCTCTCTCAGCGTCTCCACTGATCAAAGATGTGCAATGCTGGCTCCTTGGCAGCTCTGGGAATGGGCAGGTGCAGTTCCGCGCGCCTGCGGTTCTGTGTGCCTGTCCTTCTCTGCTGAGAGAGTGGCTTTTTAGGGCTTGACTTGTGTCTTGCCCTCTATCACTGTGCTCCCCTCAGAGCCTGGCCTCAAGTGCATGTTTGAGGGCTGTGAGCACCCTTGAGTTGGTGCTTGCTGGGTGGAATGACGATCCAAGATGCACGGAATTGCTGACAGCCCCTCAGGCGCCGACAGATCACTGCAGGTCACTGTCCCTCTGTGTGCACGCCAGCCCTCGGTGTGGCCTCAGGCCAGCGCCCTGCTCCCCTGGTCTGCTTGCCTGCGGGCGCTGGCGGACGTGTGGTTTCTTCCCCAGCGCGTTGTCGGCAGAGCCCATGACAGAGATGGAAATGAGGCCGGGGGCTGCCAAACAGAGGAGACAGGCTTTGAGGTAACTCCACGCGTCTGTGCTGTTCCAACCCTGGCTCCTAAGCTCTGGCTCTGTGCCACCTTGATCTTTAACTTGGGTTTCCAGAAAGAAGAAATGGGGACTGCACACCACGTCTCAGTGTGGCCTCAATGGCAGACTCGCTGCCAGGATGCTGAGCTCTTTCCTGTGGGGCAGGTGAATGGCTTGGCGAGGCCTTAGGAGATGTGCTGCCTGAGACGCCCTGCCAGCCGTGTCTGCAGGGGGAGAGGGGTCTCTGGCTCCAGCTCCAGATTGCACAGCAGGGAGCAGGGAGCACTCTTGTGATGCTGTGCTTGATGGGCCAGCAAGGAAAGGAAGAGAAGGTGCATTTGGTGCCGCCTTTCACCAGGGATCCTGTGAGCCGCAGCCCTGTCCACTGGTCCCAGCTGGGTGGAGGCTGTGTGTGGAGCCTCTCTCTTCAACAGCAGCTCGTCCTCCTGCTCTCTCTCTCCCTCCCTGGCCCTCCTTCTCCCTCCCCTTCTTATCTTTAGAAACCACCCACCTCCACCCGCATCAGCTTCCACCTTTGAAGAGATCTTGCAATCCGACCCTGTGAGCTCAGCTTCCTTCGTGCTGAGGCCCCCTCCTAAGTGTACCACATTGTCCTGACACCCACAGGGACAGAGGTGCTTCCGCACCTGCTCGCCACCTCCCTGCAGGCTGCCTTCACCACACCCCTGGAGCCGGGCCGATCCTTCCTTCTCTCAGTTGCTGAGTCACAGCCACACCCTTGCCCTGACCCTGACTTCCCCTATTCCTCCTCCATCATCCTGGTCCTGATGATCCACCCATCCTCCTCACTCCTGACTCCCCTCGTTCTAATCAGCTCTGACAGGTGTGTTGCCAGATACACCTTCTCCAACGTCCCCTCACTGCTCGGCAGCCTGCGGAAGCCCGCGGAAGCCCTTGCCGACTGCTTCGGTTCACGGTCCTGCCCACCATCGAAAGCCTTCAGATGACCCCAGCGTCGTCTCCTGCCATCTGTCCACTGTGGGGCTGTCCCCTGGACGATGCTCACTGACCTCCGTGTGTGTGGTCCTTGCCCCACATCCAGTCCCTGGGTCCTGTGGATTCCTCCTGGATGCCTGTTCTGACCTACCCCTCTCCCTGCCTGTCCACCCTTCAAACCCCAGCTGAGAGCTCATTCCACCCCAGTAACATCCTGATGTTCCTCAGCTGACTGTACTGGGGCCTCTCTAGTCAGGTTGGAATCCCTGGTATCGGCCAGCAGTCAAACCACCCTGAACACAGAGCGGTGTCCATTATGATCGGTGTGGCTGCTTCAGGCTGGGCTGGCCTGAGTATCTCTGCCCATGCATCTGTCATCCTGCTCTTGTGACCATTGGGCTGGCCCAGGTGCATCTTTCCCGTGGTGATGGTGGAGGGGCAGGGTGGTGAGGAGACACCAGGCCTCCAGAGGCCCCCACGTCCACCTGGTTGTGTCACAGTGAGCCAGAGGCCAACCCTGAGTGGAAGGGGGGACCAGGGGAGGATTGGGGCCCTTCATGCCAGTGGCCATACTCCTCCGTGGCTGTCACTGTCATCGTACCACCATGTTGGTGGCCAGTAGTTCATTGTTCATGGAGCTGCTGTAGGCCCCAGGTCTACGGGGCTCCCATTCAAGGAGGAGATGGATGATAAGCAAAATAAATGAAGTGTGGGCATTAGATGCAGCAGGTGCCGGGCCAGTGGGGGCCTGGCTCGATAGCTGTCTTGTGTGCTTGTCTCAGGAAGCCTCTGAAGCGCTTTGCTCTACACAGTTCCCACCACACCTGTGTGGCCGGAGTCACTCACATCATTCTACTGAAGGATGACAAAGCCGGGCACAAACCCGGGTTCCATCAGCAGTCTCACTGTGGAGCCCACAGCCTTGGCCATGTTCTTCACGATTGCTGCCAGTGGTGGCCCTGTGTGCGCCTGGCACCTCTGGGGAGAGCGAACTTCCTCGTGTGTGCCTCGCTTTCCTGCATGCTCCTAATGGCTTGCCTGCTGCACTGGAGTCGTCCGAAGCTGCAGCCTCCCACGGAGCCTCCGCTTTCTCTGTGCTTCCCCCACAACTCGCCCTCTCCAAGCTGCACGATGGCTCAGCAGTGGCCTCCTGTGCCCCGCACCAGAGCACGTCCCAAGCCCTGTGGAAATTCCAGCTCTTTGCCCTCCTGGCCCTCTGCATCCCTGATGTGGTCCCTTGGCCACTACACAGGAGGACACGCGGCGGGCTCTGTGCTTCCTGCTGTACCTGTGCGGCGTCTGACCCACAGTAGCTGCCCAGCGGTGCTCAGCGTGTTGTGAACAGTGGTCGCTCTGGATTACTGGATGCCTGCTTATGGCAGGCACTATTTGGGCTCATGTTATTTGGCATCACATAGAATCCCTTAAGGACACAGGACTCAGTGATGGCATCCATGTATACGGTGGAAGAATCTGGGCTCTGGGAGTGAGCTGCGTGCTCAGGTCAACCCCCCACCAGCTCCTCCATTCCCTCCTACTTCATTCCGCTTTTCTTCCTCTTCATCTCCCTGTTCCTTCTTCTCACTTTCCAGAGCAGAATGAAGTCCTCTAAGCCAAAAGGCAGAGGCAGAAATGCATGCTTTCAGATTAAATCTGCCTTTGTGTTACAGCTCAGGATGTTTTCTTTATTGTGATTTAACTTTAGGAAACTGTTGACAGCCCTGCGTTGATTTTTCTCTGGTCATGAAAGGGGACTTGGACATTGCACATTGTGCACAATTAGATGTCACCTTTCTAGAGAAAGAGTGGCTTGGGAACCAGACAGTAGAGAGAATTCTGCACACTCAGGGAGCACACACACAGCTGCACATGGAATGCAAAGCTTTTACTCCATCTTGGTGGTTCCAGAGGTGCATCACAGATCTAAAACATGGCCTTGCCTGGAGGCTTCATTTTGCCAGAAGTGTCCCATGGGCTTATATTATTTTATCTTCTTTATATATTTTTTGACTAATGATGGTTCAGACTTATTCCTCAGTGATACAGTGTGGAAAAAAGAGGCATGTCCCTGAGTGATTTATGATGCGATGTTAATTCTACCTGCATCAGAGTTCATGTTTTGTTATAGCCCTAGATTCTCCTGGCGACCCTATAGGGTAAGGAGGGGAACATATTTTATCTTTTAACAAATTAAGAAGCTGAGGTTTCAAGTTTCACTCATATTCTGTTGGTGACAGGGCAATTTGGCAATATATTTTGAAAGTCTTACATATATACCTTTAAAATATCTAGAATTCTGTTCATGGGAATTTATCCTAAGAGGAAAAAATCAGAGATATCTCCAAGGATTTACAATCAAGATTGCATATTGCAGTATTATTTTTAGTGGGGACTGTTGGCGACAATGTAAAGTTTCTTCAAGAGGGAATTGGTTAGAGAGATGATGTGCATGTGTAGAAATAGTAAGCAGTGATGATGAGAAATGCCAAGGACAGGGAATGGTTCACAAGGTGTTATAAGTAAAAAGTGCAGGTTGTAAAGTTGTGTGTACACAATAGCAGAGACATGGAGCCAACCTAAGTGCTCATCAGTGAGAGACTGGATAAAGAAAATGTGGCACCTACACACCATGGAATATTATGCAACCACAGAAAAGAACCAGATCATGTCCTTTGCAGGGACATGGGTGGAGCTGGAAGCTGTTATCCTCAGCAAACTAATGCAGGAACAGAAAACCAAGCGCTGCATGTTCTCACTTACAAGTGGGAGCTGAATGATGGGAACACATGGACACATGGCGGGGAACACGCAGACTGGGCACCTGTTGTGGGTGGGGGAGGGAGAGCACCAGGAAGAATCACGAATGGACACTGGCCTTAATACCCAGGTGATGGGATGCTCTGTGCTGCAAACCACTGTGGCACATGCTTACCCTGCACATGTACCCCAGAATGGAAAAGTTGGACAAAATAAATAAAGTTGTGTGTACAGTATGATCCCGTCTTTTTTTTTTTTTAAAGAAAGAAAAAGAGAGGAAAGAAAGTGAGAGTGAAAGAAAGAAAAAAAAAGAATGTAAGAGAGAAAGAAAGAGGAAGAGAAAGAGGGAGAGAGAACGAGATTCTTGTTCTATTGCCCAGGCTAGAATG
>CAUYLG010007768.1:0-13814 GCA_963573385.1 Cacajao melanocephalus | reverse complement strand
GCTTTGTCAGGCCCAGGAGTTCCCCTCCCACGGACACATCACTTTACCATGTTTATATCCACCATTTCATTTGCCCTTTGAGGTCACCCTCTGAGGCAGATCAACTTAATCCTATTTTTAGTCAGAGAATCTCAAGATCAGAGAAGGAAAGGAACCAGGCAGAGCCACATGGCACAGGTCTGGGCAGAGCCAGGAGGGGAAACCAGGCCCCTCACCTCTCATCCCAGTGTGGTTCCCCGTGCCCCGGAGCGAGCTCGCTGAGGAGAGGCCCTGGTGACACGTGCCCTGGGCCCGTCCTCTGGCAGCTAACCCCACCCCATCTGGGCCTCCAGTGTCCCTGGAGCTGGAGCCTCGACGGGAGCGTTGGGAGCAGTGGCAGCAGTGGCAGTGGAAATGGCTGAGGCGTCTACACCAGCGCTCGGTCAGCAAATAGAACTGGGTGGAGACCCTGGTGGTACTGATGCCAAAATGGTGGAGTACCATGGACAGCCGCATATTGAGAGCTATATGCTGACCATCATGAACATGGCGAGTCTGCTGTGGGCTGTGATGGGGTGGCAGGGATGGTGTTGGGGGGTGGGGTGCAGAGAGTGGGTGCAGGGCAGGAGGGCTGGCAGGCTGGACCCCAGACCCAGGTCCAGGCCCCAGGCAGCATGAAGGGTCTCCAAGCTCCTGAGGCCAGGAAGGGGTGGGGGGCTTGGCCTCAAGTCACAAGGAGGGAGCCTGGGCAGAGGGCTGCTGGGGGGGAGTGCGATAGGGTGTCATGTCACCGGGAGGGGGCACGGGAGGGGGAGACTGAGGCAGCCACAGCCCTGTGCCTGCTGGGGTTTCGTACACTAGTTGGTTCGTTCCTGCCTCCCTGCACAGACACCTCCCTGCTTTGTGTCGGGACCTGTGCTAGATGCTGAAAACAGAAATGCCTGATCAGACCACGCCCTGCCTGAGACCCTGCCTGAGACATCAGCAACGTTACAGTTAGAAGGATCTGTGCAGTTCTGTGGTCTACTAGCTGGCAGCCTTGGTCAAGGCACCGTCCCTGTCTGAGCCTCAGCTGCTCATCTGTGAACTGGGCATGACGATACTACCTTGTGGGGTTGGCAAACCGCTCTTGAGGCCACACCATGGATGAGATATCAGGGGCCTTGAGAGGGTGAGTGACTTGCCCAGGTCACATAGCCAGGCAGGGCAGAGGTGGTTGGGAGCCCAGGTGTCACCGGGGGCACTGTGGCTGATTGCAGCTGGTGATTCCAGTAGCCGGCTACTGCAGAAACGGCACTCCCTGCTCCCGCCCTGTGGGTTCAGGTGGGAGGCCTCAGGCTCCAAGCTGCTTCCTGCAGCCCCTAGGAGGAAAGCTCTCTGCCCCTGGCATTCTTAGCAGCCACCTGGTGGTCAGGCCAGCATATTACCCTGTTTCTCTCCTGGGCTGGCTGGTTGGGGCAAGGTAAGGGTGTGTGCTGTGAGCAGGATGACATCTAAAGGAGCCCCGGTGCCAGGATCCTCTGCCACTACTTCCTCTGCCAGCCCCTCACCTCCTACAACCCTAAAGGAAGTACCCTCTGGGATTGTCCAGTGTCTGGCCCCCTAGTGTATAGCTGTGAAGCCTGAGACTCAGAGAGAGGAAGGGGCTGTGTCCAGGGGTGTTCTCTCTAGCTGCTGGTCACCACGTCCCCACTGCTTGGGTCCACATCAGCCAGTGCAGCTCAAGGCCAGTTCTTCCCTGACTGGGACACCCTCATTGGCTTGCTGTTCCATGTGGAATAAAAGTCACAACCTTCTGCCTGGCATTTGAGGCCTTGAAGGCCCAGCTCAAGCCTCATCTGCCCAGGGAGGGGAGCCACTCACAGCCAGGCTTCAGCAGGGGATATTGCTGGACAGTGGGGCCTGGCCCCGGGGCTATAGGGGATGGAGCATAGGGCAAGGCCAGGTTCTCAGGCCCTGAGGTCCCCTCCTCCTCATTCTCAGCACTTTAGGGGCTCAGCCTGAAAGACCCAGGAGCCTGGCTGGAGCCACCGATGCTTAACTGGGTTCATTTCACCCCCGCTTTTCTGAGTGTTCCCTGTGCTCCAGATTCTGGGCAGAGTATGACCCACCCCACCAGGTGTGGTGGTTCACAGGTGTAATCCCAGCACTTTGGGAGGGTGAAGTGGGCAGATCACTTGAGATCAGGAGCTCAAGACCAGACCTGGCCAACACGGTGAAACCCCGTCTCTACCAAAATACAAAAAACAGTTGGGTGTGGTGGTGCACACCTGTAGTCCCAGCCACTTGGGAGGCTGAGGTGGGAGGATCAGTTGAGCCCGGGAGGCGGAGGTTGCAGTGAGCTGAGATCACGCCACTGCACTCCAGCCTGGGTGACAGAGTGAGACTCCACCTCAAAAAAAACAAAACCAAAAACAGACCCACCCAGCCCAACAGGCCCCTGTGACTTAACCTGGGTGACAGGATGGACATCTTTTTGCCACAGGGCCTGGCCCCTTCCTGGCTCACAGGACCCACACATTCACTTTGTGAGTCCCATCCCAGGGGAGAGGGTGGGCCTGGTTCTCATATTCACCTGCTCTGACAATATCAAGCTTTCCTGAGCTGGTGAGCCCAGCGTTGGCCAGGACAGGGTGGGGGCACCTATGGGCCTGACAGTGCTGGACCGCCTGGGAGGCTGCAGGGATGGCAGGGACATGGGAGCCCATGTGGCCAGCCCCTGAGGAAGGAGCCTTGTGAATATCTGTCTACTTTTTGTCCAGTGTTCAATACCCACTACCTCATCTAAACCTCACCCCCATTGATTGATTGATTGATTGACAGAGTTTCGCTCTGTCACCCAGGCTGGATTGCAATAGCATGATCTCAGCTCACTGCAACTTCCACCTCCCAGGTTCAAATGACTCTCCAGCCTCAGCCTCCTGAGTAGCTGGGACTACAGGTGTGCCGCCACCATGCCTGGCTAATTTTTTTGTATTTTTAGTAGAGACGGGGTTTCGCTTGGCCAGGCTGGTCTTGAACTCCTGACCTTGTGATCCACCTGCCTTGGCCTCCCAAAGTGCTGGGATTAGAGGCGTGAGCCATAGCACCCAGCCAGTTTTACCCCATTTTCACCCCTAATTCTGTTCTTGCTCTCTAAGGCCACAGGCCCTTTTCGAGGGGCTTTTGTCACACTTTCAGCTCAGCGGGAGCCTGTGGTTGCCTGTGACCTCAAGATCTTACCTTCACAAACATTGCACACCCCTGGCATGCTCTCCAGGCCTGCAGCAGAACAGGGCCGGGCTTCCCTGGGTATCATTTATCCAGCTGAAACACCCCACATGGACCTTCGGCCATTAACCAAAGGTACTTAGTAGAGTTGATCAGCCAATGAAGACCCTGCCTCCCTCTGACATCTCCCAATACCTGCATTGTTTCCTTAGCTCCTGGGAGACGGTGAGGTTATACATGCTGAGGGAAGGTCTTTGTGGTGGCATTAAGCCGCCCGAGCCCTGGCCCAGAATATAATATGGGTCAGTCTTCAGGCAGGCCAAGCAGACCTTCAGGGGCTTCTGGTCCTCTGGAGCCACTTTGCTGGGGACTGATACCAAGCTTACCTGTCTGTGGTCTAGGAAAGGTTTGTTCTTTTGATCTGACTTTCTCCAGGGTGCCTTTCTCATTTTCCACTTTTTCTTTTCTTTTCTTTTTTTTATTTGAGATCAAGTCTTGCTCTGTCACCCAGGGTGGAGTGTAGTGGTGCAGTCTCAGCTCACGGCAACCTCTGCCTCCCAGGTTCAGGTGATTCTCCTGCCTCAGCCTCCCCAGTAGTTAGGATCACAGGTGCACACCACCACACCCCGCAAATTTTTGTATTTTTAGTAGAGACAGGTTTTCATCATGTGTAGGCTAGTCTTGAACTCCTGACCTCAGGTGATCCACCTGCCATGGCCTCCCACAGTGCTGGGATTATAGGCGTGAGCCACCAAGCCCGGCCTCCACTGTTTCTTTTTAATGAGATAATACATTGGAAATACTAAACAATTACCGAAGACACATTCATTCATTGAACAAATATGTCTTGAGTGCCCATCATGTGCCAGGTACAAGATGTGTCACTGGGGCTGTGAGAGGGTGTTCACATAGACCTGGCCCCTGCCCTCCTGGAGCTTGTGGTCTGGTGAGGGAAACAGACGTTAGTTAATGAAACCATTGCCTTGTTGTGAGGGAGCAATGGAGAGAGGTGCTAGGAAGGACAAGTTCATGGTGCTTTGGGAGTCTTAGCTCAAATAAAGGCTCCCCAGAGGACATGATGAGGGGTGGAGGGCAACAGAGAGGATAGGAGGTAACCTGGGTAAGACAGGTGGGAAGATGTTGCAGGCGGAGGCCACGGCATCTGCAAAGGCCCTGTGTTAGGAAGAATCATGGGATTCTAAGAGGAAGACGGGTTGGAGCCAGAGAGTGAGAGGGGAAGGTCAGAGAGGAAGGCAGGGACCAGATCCAAGAGGCCTGTTGTCTAGGCTGGGGACTCCTGTCCTTTTCCTGGACAGTAAGAGCCACTTCCTGCTTTAGGCAAGGGTATGGTACGACTGGGTTTGCATTTCACTTTTTTTTTTTTGAGACGGAGTTTCACTGGAGTGCAATGGCAAAATCTTGGCTCACCGCAACCTCCGCCTCCTGGGTTCAAGCGATTCTCCTGCCTCAGCCTCCTGAGTAGCTAGGATTACTGTCATGTGCCACCATGCCCGGCTAATTTTGTATTTGTAGTAGAGACGGGGTTTCTCCATGTTGGTCAGGCTGGTCTCGAGCTCCCAATCTCAGGTGATCCGCCCACCTTGGCCTCCCAAAGTGCTGGGATTACAGGCGTGAGCCACCACGCCCAGCCCTGGGTTTGCAATTCAAAGGCACATGACTGAGCTGCTAGGCTGCAGGTGGCCTGGAGGGGCCGAAGAGTATGGGGACACTCATAGGAGACCTCAGCAGCTGAACAGATGAGATGATGATGGCAACTTGGATGGGGCAGTGGTGTTGGAGACGGAGAGAACAGAGTCAGGCAAAACTTGGGAGGCAGAATTGGTTGTCTGAGTGGAGAAAGGTGATTCAGAGTTGTCAGGCTCCCAGGCTGAGCGTGGGGGCGACAGGGGCACACGATAGTGCTATTTATCTTCCCTGTTTCTGACCTTGGGTTCTAAAAGTGTTGTTCATCCCCATAATCAGGGGCTTTGGTGCCCTCTTCACAGCATTTCTCTGGTCCCTTCCTTTTTTTTTTTTTTTGAGGCACAGTTTCGCTCTTGTTGCCCAGGCTGGACTGCAGTGGCACGATCTTGGCTCACTGCAACCTCTGCCTCCCGGGTACAAGTGATTCTCCTGCCTCAGTCTCCTGAGTAGCTGGGATTACAGGTGCCCGCCACCATGCTTAGCTGATTTTGTAGTTTTAGTAGAGACAGGATTTCTCCATGTCGGCCAGGCTGGTCTCAAACTCCTGACCTCAGGTGATCCGTGCGCCCCGGCCTCCCAAAGTGCTGGGATTACAGACGTGAGCCACTGTGCCCGGCCTGGTCCCTTTCTATTTGAATATTCTTTTTCCTGATGCATTGCTAGAAGCCAACTCACAACTGGCCTGTTTACCATCCCTGCCCTCTGGGAACCTGCTGGCTGTCCCCAGTCATAGGCTGGCCTCTTGTGTTCTGAGGGAGTTTTAAAAGAGCAGATGGCTTTCCTCACCCATTTCCCCTCACCTTGGCTTATCTGCCATCTTTGGGGACAGCCCCCTCTCCTGGGGCTCAGTAGCGAGCCCCCCGTAGCCATGGGGCCTCTGACAGATGTGCACACCTGCCCTCTTGGTCCCCTGGCTGTCAGCCCAGGGGGATGGGATAGCAGAGCAGTGGGGAGGCTCCATAGGCCTGTGCCTACCCTCACTCTTCCCTCAGGGCTCTGCCCAGGTCTGTGGGTCACTGGAGGGTGCACTCCTGGGATGATGCTCCTGGCACCCCCAGGGCAGGAGGGCGCTGCTGTCATAGCCCAGGGCCAGTGGGAGGACTGGGGCCCTGAGACGGGCCACAAAACCAGCATTTGGAGGCCTGAGCTGCTGTCACCTGTGTGGGGTGGGCATGGAGTTGATACTTGGAAGCAGACCCCAAACTGTGTGCTCAGGGCAGGCTGCAGGCCTGGGAAGGGGCCTCAGAGACCTCTTGTCCTCTCCAGGTTCTGCCGCTGCCAGGTTGGGGCAGTGTGTGTGAGGTGTGCGGACACTTGTACATTGGCCCCCGTGCATCGCCTGTGAGCTGTGCACCCTGTGTGCACCCATGCCAGCGTCCCTGTGTGTGAACATGGGTGTGTGTCACTCTGTGTGGATCAGGGTGGGCATTGGCTGCTGGTATCCTTCATCCTGATGGCAGCCTGACTGACCCCCCTCTCTTGGTCAGGTGGCCGGCCTATTTCATGACCCCAGCATCAGGAATCCCATCCACATCACCATTGTGGGCCTGGTCCTGCTGGAAGATGAGGAGGTGAGTGGCCCTGTGGTCCCACGCTGCCCAGCAATGCCATGGTTGCCAGAGTCCTCTTGCCCCATGACCTGTGCTGCTCTGTATGGAAGGGCATAGTGAAGGCCTCCTTGGCCTGGACTGTGTCCCCTGCCACACCCCTGGTCCCTGACTGACCCTTTCTCAGGTCTCAGGTCCCCTGCAGGAGGCTCCTACAGGAGAGGTGGTCAGGCCAAAAGCGGGACTGGTGTCCGTGGACCTCCCACTGCCCTGCTGGGCCTCTGTCTCCAGCCTTTGTATGGAGGATAATTGGGCTTGACCCTCTTGGGACTCAGGGGAGGCATGAGCAGTCACTCTCTCTGCCCCCAGGAGGACCTAAAGATCATGTACCATGCAGACAACACCCTGAAGAGCTTTTGCACGTGGCAGAAAAGCATCAACATGAAGGGGGATGCCCACCCCCTGCAGCATGACACCGCCGTCCTGCTCACCGGGTGCTGCCAGCCGCAGGAGGGTGGGAGCCTGCAGCTCAGGGAGGTGCTTCCTGGCCCCAAGGGAGAAGCCGTGGTGGGATGACAGTCTGCACGCTTTTGGCCCAAGGCTGGATTATGTCAGTACTTGGGGAGGTCTTTTTATTCTGAAATAATTGTGGATTCTTGTGCTGTCATCAGAAATGATACAGACAGAGGGCCTGTATGGCCTCCATCCATTCCCCCTGCGGTAACAGCTTGCATGGCTAGAATACAGGACCCCAGTCAGGAAACTGACACTGAAGCCGTCCACAGACTTACTCAGACCTCGTCAGTTCCACACACGCTTCCCTTTGTGTGTACGTGTGTGTTTGTGTGTTCAGTTCTGTGCAGTGTATCCCTTGTGGGTTCACCTACCCACCTGCACAGTCTAGGTGCAGATCTGTCCCTTGAGAAGGATGTCTTGTGCCACGTGTTCATAGTCACAGCTACCTTCCTCCCTCCTCCCGTACCTTCCAGCACCTGCCCGTCTGTCTGGAGGCTGTTATCTTCCCTCTGCTGGACGCTGGTAGCTCTGTCAGCACCCCTGCTGGGACAGTAACCAGAATTGTTCTGTGCGGTCCTGTGCTCCCAAGTCCCAAATAGATGTCCAGCGGGTGGTGTGTCAATGACAGCACCTACTTCCCAAATGGTCACTGTGCCGGCCCGATGTCACAGGACAGTGGGAGGGATATCCTTTTTGCTCACGATTAGTTGGGGGGCCCTTCCCCGGCCTGAGCTCAGGTGGGCCTGGCACTGGGCCAGGTTAGCCTGAAGGCCGCTTCTCTGCCTGTTCAGGAAAGACCTGTGTGCAGCCATGAACCAGCCGTGTGAGACCCTGGGCCTGTCCCACGTGGCAGGCATGTGCCAGCTGCACCGCAGCTGCAGCATCAACGAGGACACGGGCCTGCCGCTGGCCTTCACGGTGGCCCACGAGCTTGGGCACAGGTACTGTGCCCGCTCCCGCTGCTACACTGAGAGCCAAGCTTCACCTTCCCAACCTGGGGGCACCGGGCAGCCAGCCTGTGGGTCACAGAGTCCAGGGGGAAGGAAACGCTCTGGAGAAGGAGCCCAACTGGCCACATGCTGCCCTGCACTGTCCCCTCCCCACAACAAGGCTGTTTACCTGTTAAGCAGGAGAGAGACCGGCCTGGGCATCTCTGGACTGGCCTCGAGGGCATCTTATTTAAAAAGGGGTTGTGATGGGCTGGCAGGTCATCGTAGATCTTTGGCTGTCTCTCCCCGTTGCCCTTAGTGCTGTATTTTTTTAT
This sequence comes from Cacajao melanocephalus, assembly GCA_963573385.1. Lineage (NCBI taxonomy): Eukaryota > Metazoa > Chordata > Mammalia > Primates > Pitheciidae > Cacajao > Cacajao melanocephalus. Next base: position 5,594 of record CAUYLG010007768.1, on the reverse strand, counting down.
GCGCGATCCCCAGCCGTGCTCCTATGTGCTCTGTGGGCTAGGCTAGTGCCTAGCAGTTTCCTGGCTGTGTTACCCTGGCTGGTAACCAAGTGAGACCCTGTTTCTGAAAGGACCTAGCATGGCTCCTGGCACATAGTAGATACTCAGGAAATCATTTTTCTCATGTGCTTCCCAAGGATGGTCTCAGGAGACCTTGCTGTGATGCAGCAGCTCAGATCCCTTAACTCAAGTCCATAGCCTTGGGACAAGGACCTGTGAGGGGGAGCCTCTGTCAAACTGTTCTTGAGGCCAGCAAGCTTGCAGGGGCCATCATAGGCCCCCATCTGTACCACCTGGTTTGCCATTGCTGGTCAGCACCCGGGCAGGAGCAGGGGTGCTCTGGGTCCCTGGCCCTCATTTCAGGCTCAGGCTGGAGCAGGAGCGCTTGGAATACTGGCTTTCATTCGCCCATTTTACACGAAGGGAAACTGAGGCTCAGAGAGGGAATGTGACTTTCTCAAGGCCTCGGCCGTTGGGTGGCAGAACCAGGCCTGGGAACTAGAACTGTGCGCGTTGTAGACCTCTGGGGGGGAGGGCAGGCTGGCAGCCTCCCGCCGGCTCACCTGCCCCTGGGGCCTGTGCTCTCACACAGTTTTGGCATTCAGCATGACGGAAGCGGCAATGACTGTGAGCCGGTTGGGAAACGGCCTTTCATCATGTCTCCACAGCTCCCGAACGATGCCGCTCCCCTCACCTGGTCCCCTCACCTGGTCCCGCTGCAGCCACCAGTACATCACCAGGTTCCTTGAGTAAGTCCTTCCCCCAGCCCCGGGCCCCTGCGCTTTGATCCATGAGGTCAACATCTAACGGGAGAAATGCAGTCACGTGGCAGGGCCGGGGTACAGGGAAGCAGAGGGGCACCTGGCAAAGGTGAGGTGCTGGTGTCCCAAATGTCCTCCTGGAAGGGACACCTGAGCCTGAACTTGGAGGAGGAGCAAGGGTTCACATATGTGCAGAAGGGAGAAGAACGGTGTTCCTGGTGGAGGAGCCTGAGAAAGGCCTGCAGCCACGAAGGAGCAGGAGAGCTTTCAGGGGATGGCAGAACCCTGGGTGAGGCTGTGGGAGCCGAGGCTGCTGCATAGGAAATGAGGCCAGAGGACTTGAGGGCCGGTCCCACGGTCCAGTGCGAGGCCGGGAGAAGGGGCCTCTAAGGAAACTGAAATATGAAGCTTTCTCCTTTTTTTCTTGTTTTCTTAATTTGTTCTGATGCTTTTTTGTTGTTGTTTGTTTGTGTTTTGAGACAGAGTCTCGCTCTGTTGCCCAGGCTTGGGTGCCTGGCATAATCTTGGCTCACGGCAACCTCCACCTCCTGAATTCAAGAGATTCTCCTGCCTCAGCCTCCTGAGTAGCTGGGACTACATGTGTGTGCCACAATGCCTGGCTAATTTTTGTGTTTTTAGTAGAGATGGGGTTTTGCCATGTTGGCCAGACTGGTCTTGAACTCCTGACCTCAGGTGATCCACCCACCTCGGCCTCCCAGAGTGCTGGGATTACAGGCATGAGCCACCATGCCTGGCCTGTTCTAGTGTATGTGTTTTTTTAATTTGCTATTTAATGTTGTTCTAAGTAAGAAAAAGTTTTAAATTTAAGTTATAGCATAAATTTTACCATTCATCTTTATTTTAAATGCAAATATAAGAGTACAGCTGACCCTTGAGCAATGCAGGGGTTGGGGCACTGATCCCTGCACAACTGAAAATCCACGTATAAATTTCGACTCACCCAAAACTACTAATAGCCTACTGTTGACTAGAAGCCTTACTGATAACAAAAACAGTTAATACATATTTCACATGTTAAATGTAATATATGCTGTATTCTTACCATAAAGCAAGCTAGACAAAAGCAAATGTGATTGAAATCATAAGGAAGAGAAAGTATGTTTAGTGTTCATTCAGCAGAAGTAGCTCATCATAAAGGTCTGCATCCTCATCCTCTTCATGTTGAGTAGGCTGAAGAGGGAGGAGAAAGGCAGGGGGTGATCTTGCTGTCTCAAGGAGGCCAGAAGTGGAAGAAAATCACATGTAAGTGGATCCCTGCAGTTCAAATCCATGTCGTTCAGAGGTCAGCTGTATTAACGTATATGCAGAATCACCAAAATTCCACAGTTCATCTTTTGTAGCTCATATTTACCAGATGGTGAGAGAGAATAAAACCATCTCAATGGGTTTCATCTCACTCCTGGATATGTGCACATTCTACCCAGTCTGTCTAGCTTTTGCTTACCAGTGAGGAAGGAACGGCTGATACAGAAAGGCACTGTGGGGTTCCCTTTCCTCCTGTGTCTTCATTTTCTGCATAATGGTTGGCTAATACAGGGGTGTTAACATGAGTGAGAACGGATGATGGGGCTCCTCGGTCATTGTCTTCTTCCTGCGTTTGAAGTAAGTCTGGTTCAAATGGAAAATGCAGCCTCTGGGCCTGTCAGTGTCCCCTGCCCCTTACTCAGTCATAGATATAACGTGTTTATCTTCTAATTGCTTTTGAGTCTCGCCAACTCCTACACATTATAGATTCTGAGCTCATGGAGCAAAGCAAACGTTAGATGCAAGTGGGGAAGCAAGGAATGGTGAACGCAGACATTGCTGTCTCCTTTGCTCACACACAGGCTCCTTTGTCTCATCAGACCTTGCTTATTGGCTGGGCACAGCGGCTTACGCCTGTAATCCTAGCACTTTGGGAGGCCGAGGCGGGCAGATCACTTGAGGTCAGGAGATCGAGACCAGCCTGGCCATCATGGTGAAACCCCATCCCCTTTTTTTATTTTTGTTTTTATTTTATTTTTTAAAAAGACGGGGTTTCACCATGTTGGTCAGGCTGGTCTTGAACTCCCGACCTCAGGTGATCTGCCCACCTTGGCCTCCAAAGTGCTTGGATTACAGGCGTGAGCCACCACACCCGGCCGTGAAACCCCATCTCTACTAAAAATACAAAAATTAGCCAGGTATGGTGGCGGGTGCCTGTGATCTCAGCTACCTGGGAGGCTGAGGCAGGAAATTGCCTGAACCTGGGAGGCGGAGGTTGCAATGAGCCGAGATCGCGCCACTGCACTCCAGCCTAGGCGACAGAGTGAGACTCCATCTCAAAAAAATAAAATAAAATAAAATAAATAGACCTCGCTTACAAGGCACAAATTCAAAGATATGAAGAATTCAAGATGGCGGACCGCACGTAGTAGCTCACACCTGTAATCCCAGTACTTTGGGATGCCAAGGGGTTGGATCACCCGAGGTCAGGAGTTTGAGACCAGCCTGGCCAACATGGTAAAAACCCGACTCTACTAAAAATACAAAAGATTAGCTGGTTGTGGTACCAGATGCCTGTAATCCCAGCTACTCAGGAGCCTGAAGCAGGAGAATTGCTTGAACCCAGAAGGCGGAGGCTGCAATGAGCTGAGAACTGCACTCCAGCCAGGGCAACAGGAACAAAGAAATTCTGTCTCAATAAAAAGCAAAGAATTCATGATGCAATGGCAGAGCGTTGCACACCTGTCCCACTCCTCTCCACCCTTCACTGCTTTCCTCTAGGCAACCACCTGCAAACTTAACACTTTTAGCTTTTTCTGGTATTTACCTTCCTATTTCCAAAAAGCACTGCTAGACTCTTATTTGTTGATTTCCGGTTTAGATATTATCTGGAAGGTTGGGATTTAGCACGCTTGCAGCACTTCTGCACACACATTTGTCCCCCCTACCTCCCATGCCAATTTAGTGTTAACACATTTGGATTAAGTTTCCATATTCCACAATTTCATTATTATGACTGTCAATCTTTATGGTTGAACTAAATATTGTAATAAGACAGCATTTCTTTCTTTCTTTTTTTTTTTGAGACAGTGTCACTCTGTCACCCAGGCTGGAGTGCAGTGGCACGATCTTGGCTCACTGCAGCTTCTGTCTCCTGGGTTCAAGTGATTCTCCTGCCTCAGCCTCCTGAGTAGCTGGGATTACAGGCACCCACCACCACACTGGCTAATTTTTGTATTTTCAGTAGAGATGGGGTTTCCATGTTGGCCAGGCTGGTCTTGAACCCCTGACCTCAAGTGATTTGCACACCTTGGCCTCCCAAAGTGCTGGGATGACAGGTGTGAGCCACCGTGCCCCATCTAGACAGCATTTCTTTTTAAGAACAAGCTTTTTATTTGCTTGGTTTTTGTTCGCTTCTCCAGGCCTTTCAGATCCTTTAACAGTTTTATAAAATGTCTCCTAATCCAGTTTTCCCAAAGGTAATCCCTACCAGATAATTCAGTGTGGGGAGGTACCTTTTTGGCTTTTTATTTGTTTTGGTGGAGCACATCCTCAAGTAGCTTTCTGAGGAAGAGTGCATGGAGGTAAATGGTTTGCCCCTCTCAAAGTGTCTTTATTCTTCCCTCACTTCTGATTGATACTTTAATTTGATAACAGCTTCAGGGTTGGAAATTTGCTCTTCTTTAGAATGTCGAAGGCATTTTTCAGTTGTCTTCCAGTTTCCAACATTTCTCTGAAGGTCCCTTACCATTTTGATTTGAATGTGACCTTTTAAAAAATCTGGAAGCTTTTAGGACTTTCCCTCTTTCTCTCTCTCTCTCTTTTTGGTGATTTTAAATTTTAGAGTATATGCCTTGGTCTATTTTCATTTGAGGGAACACTCATTGGACTGTTTTAATCTGGAAAGTTGTGTCCTTCAGTTCTTGAAATGTTCTTGTATTATTTATTTGATAATTTTCTCATATTTTCTCCTTCTGGAACCCTTAATATTCAGCTATTCTCTCACTTTGTTATTTTAAAACTTTTTACTCATTTTCATGTCTTTCTGTTTTCTTTTCTTTTTTCTTGTGTTTGAGACAGGGTCTTGCTGTGTTGCCCAGGCTGGAGTACAGAGGCACAATCATGGCTCACATAGTCTCGAGCTCCCAGGCACAAATGATCCTCCCACCTCAGCATCCCAAGTAGCTGGGACTACAGGTGTGTGCCACTACACCCACCTAATTTTTAATTTTTTTGTAGAGATGGGGTTTTGCCATATTGCTCAGTCTGGGCTTGAACTCCTGGACTCAAGTGATCCTTTTCCCTCAGCCTCCCAAATTTCTGGGATTACAGGTGTGAGCCACCATCCCCAGCCATCTCTTTCCACTTTCTTGGAGGCATCTGATTTTTCTGTACTTTACATCCCTCTATTAAATTTTTTATTTTTTTCCATTGTACTTTTTTTTTTTTTTTTTTTTTTTTTTGCGACAGAGTCTCACTCTGTCACCAGGTGCCAGGCTGGAGTGCAGTGGCGTGATCTCAGCTCACTGCAACCTCCGCCTCCCAGGTTCAAGCAATTCTGCCTCAGCCTCCCAAGTGGCTGGGACTACAGGCACATGCCACCACGCCCAGCTAATTTTTGTATTTTTGGTAGAGACGGGGTTTCACTATGTTGGCCAGGATGGTCTCGATCTCTTGACCTCGTGATTTGCCCGCCTCGGCCTCCCAAAGTGCTGGGATTACAGGTGTGAGCTACTGCGCCCGGCCTGTACTTTTAATTTCTTAAACTTTCTCATTCACTAAATACACATTGAGTGTCCCATATCTGAA
>CAUYLG010007765.1:0-36307 GCA_963573385.1 Cacajao melanocephalus | reverse complement strand
GATCCCCACCACCCCGACCCCCACTGCTCCGATCCCCACCACCCCAGTTCCCCACCACTGCTGATCTCCACATGGGGAACCAGAGGCACACATGGTTGACTAAGTTGCCTGACACCACACAGTTAACATGTGGGGGTTAGGATGCCACACCCAGCCAACCTGGCTCCTGGGTTTGTGTGTTCCTCCCCTAATCACCTTCCTTTGAGCCCAGGAACTGCCTTTTCTGAGCTCTGGCTGCAGCTCAAAATTAGGCAGCCCGAAGTCAGAACACTCTTTGATCATTGGCTGAAGCCAGGGTGGGAGGCAGGACACGGCCTCCCTTACACAACGCCTTTATTGATCCCTGCTTCTCTGCTTTCTTTCTCTCTCTCCCCTTTTCCTGTTTCTACAAAAAAAAACAAAAAAACAAAAAAAAACCCAAACAATACAATTACAGAAATGCAAATTGAATTGAGATATTTTAACTAGCAGCTTTGCCAAACATAAAAAAGCTTTAGTTTACGTACTGTAGACAAGCAACACTTTAGTTACGTACTGTAGACAAGAAGGTAAAATGGTGCCACGATTAAAAGGAAATTTAGCCATTTTAAATTTCTATCAAAAATTTGAAATGTCTGCATTATCTGGCCTGATAACTTCATTTGAGAAATTGATCTCACACAGGAAGTCACACATCTGTGTAAGAAAAAAACAAAAAACGTTACATTTAGTCACCAGAACTTTGCCTGCAGTAGCCTCCAAACGGCAAATAACCCCAAACCCATAGGGAATTGATTCAATAAACTAAGGAGCACAACACAAAATTCAACACTACACACTTTACAAAGGTCGGGGCTGCCCCTGAGTGCTGTCACCAAAGTCAAGCAACGTCATCAGCGGCATTTTCAAGCTGTTTCCAAAGAGACTCTCACTCCCTAAACCAGGAAAGCCAAGGCAGGTCGAGCGCGCCCCCTTCTTCATCACCTCCACGACTGCCTGGGTCTCAGCAGACCCTGGTTTGTTTATAGGAGCCTCCAGAATGAAACCCCAATTCTGGAAACCTCCCAGGAGAGCTGAATTTGCTGATTGCAGAAGAAAAACCTGTTTCTTCAAACTGAGATATGCTGTGTGTGTGTGAATGTAAAAAGACATTTTTGTTCTTACCTAGGTTGAAACCAGTCTGAGAGCTGAAGCTCTTTTACTTGGCAATTCCTGGGTACAGAGGGAAAATCGAATGATTATAAGGAGTCTGATCAATGTTTTTTGAGCCTGCGATGGGCAGGCCTTGTTTGGCTTTTCGTCAACATACGTCAACCCAAATCGGACTGGGGAAGCCACCTGGAGAAGAGAGATCTCAGCTGGGTGGGGAAGGGTATGAACTGGTCTAGGAAAGAGATCTAAGTAAAGGAGGTCATGGCTAAAGGCAGAACGTCAGGAAAGAATATGGGTGTTGGGAGGAAGATATTTTTTTAAAAGAGGAAATGAACAGATAAACTAAGAGATGTATATTCAGACAAAAACATAGATTTCATTAATTTATTTACCAAACATAAGTGGCTTTTCTACAGATTGTAAAGAGATGGGGAGGAGTTTGTCTTGGATTCTCTTTGCATTTATTTCGTTATTTATTTATCTTAAGAGCTGCGTTCTCACTTGCATGATCACAGCTCACTGCAGCCTCAAACCCCTGAGCTCAAGCCACCCTCCCACCTCAACCTGCAAAGTAGCTGGGACCACAGGCACAAGCTGCCTCCCTTTGCATTTCAACACCGCTTTCATCTAGAGTGTAATTGTGCTTTTAAGCTAATTATTCAATTAGCAAGCTTGTTAGGCAACCTCTGCCTCATAACCCTGGGAGGAATTTTTTTTTTTTTTGAGACAGGCTCTCTCTGTCACCCAGGCTGTAGTGTGGTGGTACCATCACAGCTCACTGCAGCCTCAACCTCCTGGGCTCAGGCAATGCTCCCACCTCAGCCTCCTGGGTAGCTGGGATCACAGGGGTGTGTCACCACGCCTGGCTAATTTTTAAATTATTTGTAGAGACAGAGTCTCCCTCTGTTGCCTAGGATAGTAACCCTGGGATATTTTTAAGTAAAATCCATGACTTTCAATAAATCAATGACCTGAAGACTGCCTCCCTTCCTGGTCTTCCCGGAAGTGTCCTTAGCCACGAATATTCCATAATTGGATTCCCCAGGGCTACACTCATCAAAATCCAATTTATCCATGCCAGACACCATCAAAACATGAAGCAACGAAGGGGAAACTTAATAAAAAGTCCTCATTCTCGGATCGAGCTGGTCTGATCACTTTCTGGGGCCCTGCAGAATGACCAAAGCAGAGAACATCCTTGGCTGAAGAGGGTTATTATAACCTCAAGAAAAATACTGTGGCTGAAAGTGGTGGCTCATGCTTGTAATCCCAGCACTTTGGGAGGCCAAGGCGGGTGGATCACGAGGTTCAAGACCAGCCTGGCCAGCATAGTGAAACCCCATCCCTACTAAAAATACAAAAATTAGCCAGGCATGGTGGCGTGCGCCTGTAGTCCCAGCTACTTGGGAGGCTGAGGCAAAAGAATTGCTTGAACCTGGGAGGCGGAGGTTGCAATGAGCTGAAGTCACGCCACCGCACTCCAACCTGGGTGACAGAGCGAGACTCTGTCAAAAAAAAAAAAAAGAAAGAGAGAGAGAAAGGAAGGAAGGGAAGTGGAGGGGAGAGAAGATTCAGCTTTACAAAAGCATTCTAAAGCTAGTACGCAGAATTCCCTGAACCCAGCCAGTTTCCCCCATCATTAACATCTGGCTTGAGTAGGGTACTCTTGTTCCAATTCATGAAGCAACACTGATGCTTTATTGTTAACGGGAGTCCATGCTTGGGTTGGATGTTCCTGTTTTCACCTAAGGTCCCTTCTCTTTTTCAGGATCCCACCTAGCACGCCACCCCGCCCTCAGCCTCCATATGCACAGGCGCCTCTTGACTGTGGCAGCCTCTCAGACCGCATCATGCCTTCCCGTCGATGCTGACCTTGCCCGCCTGGCTGGAGTTGTGTTTTCAGGCTTCTCCACGCAAAGACTGCTCTGCTCCCCGCTTTCCATTCTGTGGTCTTTGTAAGGAAACACTGCGTGTGCCCCACACTTTAGGACAGGGGCATCACGGTCTGTGTCCTTGGTAGTGGAGAATCCACAGATATGATTTGGAATTCCTCTGCATGGGAGATCTGTCTCTTCTCCCTTCTTCTTTCCTTCAGTTCTTCCGACATTCAGCCAACCTGTCTTCCTTCCTTTCTTCCTTCTCTTTTTACCTCCAATCATTCATTCACATCAGTATGGACTTGTGCAATTCGCCTCATGCTTCGGGTTGTGATTCAATGTTACTTTCTCTTCTTGCTAAATGGATCCAGCTTTGGCCATTGGGAGCTCTCCCAGTTAGCTCCCCTGTCCCATTTAAGTGACATACTCCCTTAAATATAGAATTTGTAAAAATCCCTTCCTTCCTTCCTTCCTGGCACCACAAGATGCTCTGGGCTCATCTTGTAAATCTCCTGCCCGAATCTAGAAACATCCACTTCTCTAAGAAGCCCGGGTTGCTTTCCTGGAGAATGGTGTTAGAAGCCAAGACCTAGGCACCTGCAGTGCTTATTGCTACTAGGGTGTCCTTGCTTCTAGGCCCTCTCGGCTAACAGAGCAAGGAAATAATACTAATCTGTGTGTACATCCACATATCTTCAAACATGTTGCCATGTAATCGTCTCTGTTCATAGGGTGAGTTCCTGCTGAGGTCTCCAGCTTCAATCCATTGGCCCTGGGATCACCCCGGCCCCCTCTCTTGCTTATCTACGAAGTCCCCTCCAACAGTGAGAAACCTGCTCCCCCATCCCCCATCCATTTATTTAATTGATTCAAATATACATGTATAGCAGCAGTGGAATTGTTAACTCACACTCCTGTGAGAACAAACCTTTATCAACCCAAACACAGTGCTCATGTGCGGTTTCTATTGCCTTTTTTTTTTTTTTTTTTTTTGAGATGGAGTCTTGCTCTGTCATCCACACTGCTGATGAAGACATACCCAGGACTGGGAAGAAAAAGAGGTTTAATTGGACTTTCAGTTCCACATGGCTGGCGAGGCCTCAGAATCATAGCAGGAGCAGAAAGGCACGTCTTCCATGGCGGCGGCAAGAGGAAATGAGGAAGGAGCAAAAGTGGAAACCCCTGATAAACCCATCAGATCTCGTGAGGCTTATTCTCTATCATGAGAATAGCACGGGAAAGATGGGCCCCCATGATTCAATCACCTCCCCTGGTCCCTCCCACAACACATGGAAATTCTGGGAGAGACAATTCAAGTTGTGATTCAGGTGGGAACAGAGCCAAACCGTATCGGGAGGTTTACAGGTGTGTCCTCTAGTACACGTTTTTCTATATGTATAGAAATAGGTTGATTTTAGTCTTGTTTATATTAAACACAGAGAGGGAACCTTGAGATAGTTTATAATTCATCTAAAATGGCACTCTCACCTTTATTTTTTATTACACTCGTTTTATAAAATATTATATCCCTGGGACTGTCTTACATGTGTTTATTGTTTACCTTCTCCAACTAGAATGAAAGATCCCTGAGGACAGGCAGTTTGGTTATTGCCACATCCCCAGCACCTAGGATAGAGCCTGGCACCTAGAAGGCACTCTATAAATAGTTGTTAAATGTTTAACAATGAAAGGTTTAAAATATGTATATTTTGTTTTGTCCCACAAAGAGGAAGTGACCTCTGATTTATTTAGAGAGTCATATTGATATCTTTGGACAAAACTCAGCAGTTTAGATGATCTCTGCCAGCCTGGGCAACATAGGGAGACTCTGTCTCTACAAAAAAATTTTAAAGATTAGTTGTGTGTGCTGACGTGTGCCTGTAGACCCAGCTGCTCAGGAGGCAGAGGCATGAGGATCACTTGAGCCTGGTAGGTCAAGGCTGCAGTGAGCTGATATGGCACCACTGCACTCCAGCCTGGGCAGCAGAATAAGACCCTGTCTCAAAAAATTAAATTAATTAAAATGAAATTAAACCCATCTCTACCAATCGCTAAAGATCATGATTCATCAATATTTTATATTTACCTGAAATAACGCTTAACCAACATCAGTGAAAAAACAAATAAAACCAGTAACAGCATTCTTTTAAAATTCATTCTCTCCTAGGGAAAAAGGGAGAAAAATTGTATTTTAAGCAATATAAAACGATGCATTTGCCATCTTCTAACAAGGGGTTAATGTATGGGCAGTTGGACACCAACCTTAGAGGTTGCTTCTAGAACGTTCAGCTGTCAGCAGACAGCAACTTGAGTCAAGGAAGCCTCCGTTCTCCCTCAAGTGCCCGGGGCTGACTGCTCCTCTGGGCCGGCTGCACGCACACTCTGTCTCTCCCTGTGTTCGGATTGAAGTTTGCCTTGATTGCATAAAAGAAAAGCAATAAATTTCTCCACTGCAGGGCTGTGAACACAGAACGAGGTGTTGACGAGGAAGTCGTCTTGACCCAGAAGCAGGTATTCCTCCCCCAAAGCTGACTCGCTATTCTTTCTTCCTCACTGAGATGGTAAGATGGATAATTTGTTCCAAGACTACGCCAGTCTAAAAATTCACGAGTGCTCTCAAAGGTAGATGCTTGTAAACAGGGAATGTTGTCTAAGTTAAAGGCATTAGACTTTCAGGTGGAAGTCGGGACTCTCACCAGTGCCTGAGTGTGCATTGGAGGCTTCATGTGGGATTTGGTTTACAAGCCTATCAGGAACACACCCCTGGGCTGTGTCCACACGAAATGCAGGTCTCCGATCCTCTGATTTTCCTTTTTTTTTTTTTTTTGAGATGGAGTCTCACTCTGTCTCCAAGCTCCCAGGCTGGAGTGCAGTGGTGCGATCTTGGCTCACTGCAACCTCCAGCTCCTGGGTTCAGGCGGTTCTCCTGCCTCAGCCTCCCTAGTAGCTGGGATTACAGGTGCACACCACCAAGCCTGGCCAATTTTTGTATTTTTAGTAGAGATGAGGTTTCACCATGTTGGCCAGGCAGGTTTCGAACTCCTGACCTCAGGTGATCCACCTGCCTCAGGCTCCCAGTGATTTTCATTTTGAACACTCATTTAACAAACATGACGCTTTAGCTCTGCACTGATATAGCCATAAAGTAGCCACTTGCCACGTGTGGTCCCTGAGCGTGTGAAATGCAGCCACTGTGAAATGAGGTATGCCGCAAGGTATGAAACATGTGGGGTCTCAAAGTCAGACACAGTGTGAAAGAAAAGAATTTACCATCTCACTCATAACTTCGCATCGTTTACACACTGAAATGGTAACAGTCTGGGTGTTGTCATCTGGAAAGAGTGAGTTAAATGGAAAATAAATTATGAAAATTAATTCACCTGTTTCTTTTTACTGTTTGTAATGTTGCTTCTAGGAAACTGGACACTGAAAATGTGGCTCACGTTTTATTTCTATGGGGCAGTTCTTCATATAATCCCATCCTGGGCAGGCTTCATTTGGGCCCAGTTCTTGTGCCTCTGCGGTTTGAAACTGACCACCTTTTAAATTCAAGATCAACAGAAATGCCACGTGGATAGAGTAAGATGGGCCCATCTAGCCAGATGCTCTGCATCAGTGTTCCCTCCTCCATGACATCGTCCCTGGGCACGCCGCTAGCTGTATGTTGATGAGCTGCTTGTCTCTCAGTATCTTTCTGAGGTCAAGGCTAAGAGATGAGCCTGACCCTGATTTTACCACAATCATCCAAACTTTCCTAGATCCCTCTTTAAAAGTCCTTTACCTTGGGTTAGAGTGATGTAAAGAGACAGCCAAAGACATCCCTTGAGGATGAGTATCTTCCAAGCTTCATATCTTAGGGTCTGCGTCACGCCGCGATCCAGCTGCCATCTACTGCTCTCCTCGCGCTGCAGTCTTCCGTTGGTGCTGACATCACCAGGCTCCTTTGATGATGCAAGCGTCACAGTGACACCTCTGCCCATAGGTTCTTCCCGTGGCTATGAGGACAGGACTTTGTCCCATTTGAAAAATTAAAGGACATTTTTAAATGTGCTTTTGATTTTCATTAACTTTGTGTCCTTACTTCCTAATGACTGATTCTTACTTACGGAGAGATGTTTTGAATGACCTGTGTTTATGTTCGTACAACAGAGGAAGAGTGCGGCATCCTTCTCCTCCTTCATCCTCTTTGAGGCTTTGTCTGCTCACCCCCAGAGAGTAAATCCCTTCTTATGCTGTCTTAGAATGTCGTTTATGTACTTTTTTTTCTGATTACAGAAATAGCACGTTTTTGTGTTGTACGTCACATGCTCCCAGCACAAAGGAAATAACTATCGTATGCAATTCCACGGTCTTTGGATCGCCGCCTTCATTCGTGATCATCATGGGAACCTTTATTTCTTTTGCCCCTCACGTTAGAAAATAAAATAGTTTTTCTTATTGAAAAAGTTGCATAGGTACATGTTAGTTTCACATCACTGCCATAACAAATTTAGCAGAGTAGCTTAAAACAACACAGATTTATTCTCTGATGATTCTGGAGGCTAGAAGTTCAAACTTGAGGTGTTGGGAGGGCCACGCTCTCTCCAGGATCTGATGCTGCCGCCGTCCTTGGCTCCCTTGGCTTGACTACGCATCCCTGCAATCTCAGCCTCTGTCACCACGTGGCTTTCTCCGCTCTCTCTCTCTCTCTCTTTTTCTGTGTGTGTGTGTGTGTGTGTGTGTGTGTGTGTGTGTGTGTGTGTCTTTCCTCCTCTTCTTAGGACACTGTTGTGTTGTGTTAAGGGCCACCCTACTGCAGTAGGACCTCATCTTAATCTACACCTTAACTAGATCCTCAAAGACCCGATTCCAAATCAGGTCACATTCACAGGTACCAGGGGTTAGGACTTGGGCCTCTGTTTTTAAGGAATGCCATTCAACCCAGCACACTTGGTAAAAAATAAAAATTGAACATCTGCCAGGTGCAGTGGCTCACGCCTGTAATCCCAGCACTTTGAGAGGCAAAGGCGGGTGGATTGTTTGAGCTCAGGAGTTCAAGACTAGACTGGGCAACATGGAGAAACCCCATCTCTACTAAAATAGAAAAATCAGCCAGGTGTGGTAGCACACACCTGTAATCCCAGCTACTCAGGAGGCTGAGGCGGGAGGATCTTGCAGTCAGGAGGTGGAGGTTGCAGTGGGCTGCAATCAAACCACTGCTCTCCAGCCTGGGCGACAGAGCAAGGCCCTGTCTCAAAAAGAAAAACAAGGCCAGCTGTGGTGGCTCATGCCTGTCATCCCAGCACTTTGGGAGGCCAAGGCAGGTGGATCACGAGGTCAGGAGTTTGAGACCAGCCTGGCCAAGATGGTGAAACCCTGTCTCTAGTAAAAATACAAAAATTAGCTGGGCGTGGTGGTGTGCCCCTGTAATCCCAGTTACTTGGGAGGTTGAGGCAAGAGAATCGCTTGAACCTGGGAGGCAGAGGTTGTAGTGAACCGAGATCGCACCACTGCACTCCAGCCTGGGAGACAGAGCAAGACTCCATCTCGAAAAAATAAAAATAAAAAAATAAAAGCAAAACAGTGAAGAGTACACAGGTGTCTGCAACGCACACCACGCCTACTTCCTCACTGGCCCTGGCTGACCTACTCCTCCACCCCCGGAACGGACGCTGTAACAGCCCTTGGGTTTTATCCCATAACCTTTCTCTGCATGTAGAGACACAGAGAGTTTTGTCTGTAGTTCCTTTCTTGGGTACAAGTGGTGATGTGCTACGCTCTTCAGCACCCTGAATTTCTCTCTCAGTATATTTTGAAGATCATTCATTCCATCTCATTCAAATGCAACTCGTTATTTACAGCTGCGCCGTATTCCGTCACACGAGTGAACCGTAATTTATGTAACCAGTCTGCTACTGCCCGACATTCTGATGGTTCTGACTTTGCTGTTACAAGGAAAGCCACCATGACGATCCTGCGACGTGTTCTGCGACCACGTGGCGGTCGACACTGACGCGATTCCTAGAGATGTAATTGCTGGTGTCAACAAGAAGAGTCAAACTCTGTAAAATATTTGAAGAGATTTATTCTGAGCCAAGTATGAGTGACCACAGCCCATGACACAGCCCCAGGAGGCCCTGAGAACATGTGCCTGAGGTGGTCAGGGCGACTTGGTTTTATACATTTTAGGGAGGCATGAGACATCAATGAAATACATTTAAGAAAAATGTTGGTTTGGTTCAGAAAGATGGGAAAACCCAAAGCAGGGGTGGGCGGGGAGGCTTCCAGGCTATAGATGCAGTGAGAGGCCTGCAGAGAAGTGTGATCTGTGCTGAACTTTGCCCATGGCTGCGGAGAAGCAGTCCTCGCCGAGTCACTCCTCCCCAGGACAGGGAATGCGGGAGGTGGGGCTGCATCCAGCCTGCCCAGCTGTCCGGCTCTGCCCTCCCTGGAGAATCCATGGGGTGTTCATGACTGAGCAGCCTGCTAGGCAGATGAGCCCCCAACACCATCCAGACAGGCCTTCCCAGCCGCTGAGTCCCCGCCAGCTGGCCAGAGGGCCCCACCTGCAGCAGCTGCCTTGGCATTGGACACCCCTGGGGTGTGCCTTCCTGCATCTGGCGTGATTCCCTTCTTGAAACAGAGTGGAACTTACAAGGGCATATCTGAGTGTATGAATTCCCTTTTCACAAGATGTGGGCCACAAGGTTTTCTGCAGGTGGAATTGTAGCTGAAGTGACAGTCCACGTTATCTGGGGCGCAGGTGGGGGCTCTTCCCTGCAGCTTTCCTTGCTGTGCTCCAATGTGTTTGGTGGAGGAGTCCCCCCGCCCTCACCCTACGTAAGAGACAGTCATCATCAGCCAGCCCCTGGGCACCCATGTCCTTTCCCAAACCCATCATTACCCCTTCTCTGTCTCTGTTTTAGGAACTTTTAGAGATCCTCTATTTTCTTACTCAAAACCTGCCTTCAGCCCTAGCCTGTAAGGTATTTAACACATAGGCAAGGCGGGCAGGGTACCCCTCAAGTCTGAGGGCCTGGCTGAGTTCCTGGCACACAGCAGGCACAGCAGGCCTCAGTCAATGTGAAAGAAAGAATGAATGAGGGATGAGAGTAGAAGGAGCCATTGGGGAAGGGGTGGGAGGAAGGATCTGGGCGCCTTTCCAGGGCCAGCGGCATCTCTTCCTTAACTATCGAAGGCCTCAAAGTCATCTTTGGAGAAAGACACAGACCACAGACTGTTTCCGGGATTCCTAGACCTGTCAGGAAGTGATATTCTTTGCTTGTCACAGGTCAGTACCTTGCAAAGGACAAGGCATGGGACCAGTTTTTCCAAGGGGTTTTTATTGGCTCTGTAGGTCAGTGGTTCCAATGATACCCTGTTATAAAAGAAAACAAATTCTTATTGAACTTATGCAAATAACTGCTGTTGATGAAAAGGGTCGAACTCCGTAAAATATTTGAAGCAATTTGTTCTCAGCCAAATATGGGTGACACAGCCCCAGGAGATCTTGAGAGCATGTGCCTAAGGTGGTCAGGACACAGCTGGTTTTTCTACATTTTAGGGAGACATAAGACATCAGTCAAGACATGTGAGATGTACATTGGTCTGCTCTGGAAGGACAGGTCAACTGGAAGCAGGGGACGTGGGGTGGGGACATCCAGGTCATAGGCAGATTCAAAGATTTTCTGACTGGGCCAGTGCAGTGGCTCACGTCTGTAATCCTAGCACTTTGGGAGGCCAAGGCAGGCGGATTACTTGAGGTCGGGAGTTTGAAAACAGCCTGGTCAACATGGTGAAACCCTGTCTCTACTAAAAATATGAAAAAATTAGCCAGGTGTGGTGGCAGGTGCCTGTAATCCCAGCTACTGCAGAGGCTGAGGCAGGAGAATCGCTTGAATCCAGGAGGCGGAGGTTGCAGTGAGCAGAGATCGCACCACTGCACTCCAGCCTGGGCAACAAGAGCGAAACTCTGTCTCAAAAAATAAAATGAAATAAAACAAAATAAAGATTTTCTGATTGGCAATTGGTTGAAAGAGTTATTATTGAAAGACCTGGAATCAATACAAAGGAATGTCTGGGTTCAGATAAGGGGTTGTGGAGACCACAGTTTTGTCATGCAGATGACACCTCCAGGTAGCAGGCTTCAGGGAGAAAAGATTGTCAATGCTTCTGATCAGACTTAAAGAGTCTGTTCTGTCAGTCTTAAGGTCTCTGTGTTGATGTTAATACTGAAAATCACAAAATCAGTTGTGTCTGAATTCCAAAAGGGAGGAAGGTTTAAGGAGGCATGTCTGACCGCCATTTCCCATCATGACCTGAACTTTTTCAGGTTAACTTTGGAGTTATTAGTATTAGCAGGCCAGAAGATTATTTGTTAGTATTAGTAGGCCAGAGGCAGCCCTTGGCTGAGGGGAGGGTCCATCAGATGGTCGGGGGGCTTAGAACTTTGTTTTTGTTTTATACTATATTGTTACAAATTAAGAATACTCACAAAATTTCCATATTTTGAAGAAATTCGATTGGAAGGAATTATATTTTAAATTTGACTCATAAGAGTATACTATATTCCACTGTGAAAAGCTGTAAATAGCTTAAAAGAAGAGAAAGTTTTCTTGACACAGAAAAACAAAAAGAATCAGCAAATTTTTTTAATACAAAGCCATAGATGATTATTTCAGTCTTCTGTTAGTTCAACCCATGCAATTAGCTCCTATTCTGCTTGACACTGCAGCAGGAAACTCTTGACTACATCAGCTCTCCATGGGAGTCCTGCAAGTTTTTCTCTCTACTCCAAAGGCACAATCTCTAAATTTATCAGAAACCTATATTTAAGAGTACTCCTCAGTTCTACAGCTGATTGTAAACCACTTCATAAAAGGATTAAAGTAAAATGACAATTGTGGATGAAAGAAGTCTTAGACCAGCCATGGTCTGAAGTCTTAACTGACAAGGAAACTTGGTCATCTCTGTGGCGTACAACAATTTCACATAATGATAGCAATTACTATTGATAACATATACTGAGACATATCAGAATCACAGGAATCTCATATAATTTTGGAACACATACTAATACACATTTATTTATTTAGAGACAAAGTTTCACTCTTGTCACCCAGACTGGAGTGCAACGGCGTGCTCTCTGCTCACTGCAACCTGCACCCGCTAGGTTCAAGCAATTCTCTTGCCTCAGCCTCCTGAGTAGCTGGAATTACAGGCATGTACCACCACACCCAGTTAATTTCTGTATTATTAATAGAGACAGGGTTTCATTATGTTGGCCAGGCTGGTCTCGAACTCCTGACCTCAGGTGATCCACTCGCCTTGGCCTCTCAGAGTGCTGGGATTACAGGTATGAGCCACCACACTCAGCCCTAATAACACATTTGCACAAAAATAATCCAAAGAAGGTTAATATCATTTCATATTTGACAACGCTTCCCATATGATTTTATTATACCAAATAAGAAGAATTTGTCTCTTCTGAACTTCAGGGGATCCAATATCAAAAAATAAATAGGGCAAATAGACCGAATTTAGAATTTGATTTCGAAAAGTTGGGAAAACATCAAAAGTTTAAAACACTTGATATCACAAAATAGGATTGCCAGTCACTGTAAAATAAGCCATTCATTAAGCCAATCTGATAACTCAAGGATTAAAAAAAAGAAAGAGCAAAACCTTTTATTCTTTGAGAGAGAAGGCTTACTTGCCCAAATCATACTCCCTAATAAAAACAGCATGAAGCCAGCTAAATCTGTCTCTCAAATATTATAAACAAAGCTATTAAATTTTAATCATCTTGACCATAAGACATAATTTCCGTAAACCTTTTATAATTTTGTAAATTAAAGAGTTGTTACTGCTCCAAGAAAGCCTTGTTAATGTGACTCAAGGGCCTGGATGCCAGCCCTCCATCCGTGTGGCTTTGATGTTAATATTTAATTTGTAGAGAAACTCTGAACTAATTTTATCTCTCAAAATCAGCCCTGAAACTCTCACGTGCTCACCTCTTCTAGGGGACTGAGTAGTGTTAAGATCTGGCTGTGTGTCTCATGAATGCAGGTTGTTTTGATTGTTATCTCATGGGTCTGAAGATGGGGCTTTAACTGCTATTCCTGTTTCAAGTTTAGCAGGCTTTGTGTCCTTTCTATACTAGGGTCAAAGCCCTGTAAGTTAATGGCACAAGGTCTTTAAAAGCAATACCTAAAGTTACGCAGATACTATAACCTTATTTTTTTAATCTCAGTTTTCCTAGGACTTGAATTAGTTAGACACATAGCAAGAATGTGTCCTGGGTCACAAGTGAAAGTTTCCAATTTCGTAGAGGAATTTAAAGCCAAGAGCACAGAAGGTTATATCGAAAGTAAACATTTTCTTTAGATTTTTTTTTTTTGAGATGGAGTCCCACTCTGTTGCCCAGGCTGCACTGCAGTGGCATGATCTCAGCTCACTGCAACTTCCAACTCCTGGGTTCAAACTGTTCTCCTGCCTCAGCCTCCCAAGCAGCTAAGATTACAGGCACCAGCCACACCTGGCTAATTTTTTTGTATTTTCAGTAGACAGGGTTTCACCATTTGGCCAGGCTAGTTTCAAACCCCTGACCTCAAGAGAGCCGCCTGCTTCAGCCTCCCAAAGTGCTAGGATTACAGATGTGAGCCACCGCACCTGGCCAAGATCCTTAAGATAAAATATTTTGTAGCATCAGGCCACAACAGCAGTTAGAATCTGAGGAAAATCGTTACAGGAGCTGATGAAAAGTTTGAGGGAGAAAGTGATTTCAGGCCTCCTTGAAGGGGAGAGAAAGCTGAAAACAGTGAGATGCAATAAAAGTTAAACTTTAGAATTAAAAACATTTAAATCTCTTGTAATTTTCTTGAATAAATCAGTACCCTAAGAAAACTTTGTTGTTCTAACCAATTCTTTAGTTTATTAGTATATTTTAATATCAAAACCCAACCCCTAGAAAGACTATTAAAATTTCCTTTTAATCATAGCCAACTTGATTATGTAAAGCTTTCTTTCATAAATTCTCCTTTTATAAACCTTATTACCAGTTACACAAACTGTTTATAATATGCTTGGAGTTTCTGTTTTATCCTAAACATCCCTCTTTTTTTTTTTTTTTTTGAGACAAAGTCTTGCTTTGTCACCAGGCGCCAGGCTGGAGTGCAGTGGTGTGATCTCGGCTCACTGCAACCTGTGCCTCCTGGGTTCAAGTAATTCTCCTGCATCAGCCTCCCGAGTAGCTGGGACTACAGGTGTGCGCCACCACGTCCAGCTAATTTTTGTATTTTTTTTTAGAAGAGATGGGGTTTCACCATGTTGACCAGGATGGTCTCAATCTCTTGATCTTGTGATCCACCCACCTCGGCCTCCCATAGTGCTGGGCTTACAGGCCGGATGCTTCCTGCCCGCAAACATCAGACTCCAAGTTCTTCAGTTTTGGGGCTTGGCCTGTCTCTCCGTGCTCCTCAGCTTGTGGACAGCTTATTGTGGGACCCTGTGATTGTGTATGTTAATACTTAATAAACTCCCCTATATATATATACACACACACACATATATGTGCATATATACAAATACATGTACATAGTATATATGTGTACATACAGGTACATGTGTACATAGTATATATGTGTACATGCATGTACATATATGCATGTATGTACATATATATACTATTACTTCTGTCCCTCTAGAGAACCCTAATATACCTTGTTTCAAAAATAACCTTTAAATAGCCTTTGAATTAGACAAAATTTATTTCCTTTTCATAAGAACACATTGTTTCTTAGAAAAATGTTTTCCTATAATCAAATTTTTGTTTAAAAAAATGGAAATGATGCAGACATTTAATGGATATTATTTTATTATACCTTTAGATTTTAAATTCTATGATGCTTGTTGCAAGCATTTATTCCATTACATTTACCTAATTAATTTTTTAATAGTTTACCTAGATTACTTTGAAAATTATGATAGCCATGTAAACCAAAAGTAAAATTCTAAGCTCCCCAACCACCTGATTGAACCCCTCCTCTCGGCCAAGCACATTCCAAAGTTAACCTGAAAAACTAGCTCAGGCCAGGATAGGAAGAAGGAGGTGGACCTACCTCATTACCATCCACACAGGCCTTAAGACTGATAAAGTGTGATAAGAAACCTTTACAATCTATTCTCTCTGAAACCTCCACCTGAAGGCTTCACCTGCATGATAAAACCTTGGACTCCGCAGCCCCTTATTGCAACCCAGACCTTCCTTTCTACTGATGGCACATCTTTAGATAATAACTCAACCAACTGCTGGTCAGAATCTTTGAGTCTGCCTCTGACTTGGAAGGCCTCATTTCCAGTTGTCTGGCCTTTTCCGGACTGAACCAAGGTACATCTTATATGTATTGACTGATGTCTTATGTCTCTCTAAAATGAATGAAAAAGTTGTAGCCCCACCAGCGGGGCACAAGTCCTCAGGACCTTCTGAGGCTGTGTCATGGGTGTGAAAGGAAGATACCTTGCGGCCCCAACATCACTAAGCTAAAGGGAAAAGTCAAGCTGGGAACTGCTTAGGGCAAACCTGCCTCCCATTCTCTTCAAGGTCACCCCTCTGCTCACTGGGATAAATGCATATTTGATTGCCTCCTTTGGGGAGGTTAATCAGAAACTCAGAAGAATGCAACCATTTGTCTCTTATCTACCTGCGACCTAGAAGCCCCCTCCCAGCTTCGCGTTGTCCTGCCGTTTCCAGACTGAACCGATGTTCCTCTTACCTATGTTGATGGATGTCTCACATCTTTCAAAAATGTATAAAACCAAACTGTGCTCTGACCACCTTGAGCAAACGTCCTCAGGACCTCCTGGGGCTGTGTCACGGACACGTCCTCAGTGTTGGCTGTAAGGTTATTGCCGAGTTTAAAATGAGGAAACTGAGGCCAGCACGAGAAAAATTAAATTCCAGTTTATTCAGCTCCCGGACGATATTCTGTGGTCCCGGGGGAGAGGGGCCAGAGAAGTCACGCCTGACGTCCTGAGGCCCGGGTTTACATAGGCTGGGAGAGTAAGGAATGAGGATGTGGCAGCTCATAGTCGGTGGGCAGGCGGTTGGGTGGGTTTGCAGGGACACAGGATAGAGACGGGGCGGGCTGTAATTGGCGGGCAGGTGGTCGGACAGGCTTTTCAGTGCAGGCTGAGGTCACATCCGCCGGATTCCTCCAGGGGAACATTTGCTTGGGGGCAAGACGGGGAGGGGTGAGCGTGCCTGGCTCCCTGGTGAGGCAACCGGCCTTACATTGGCAAAATCAACATTCTAAATTAACTGAGACCTGTCTCAGATTTTTGGGGTTCACATGGGCATGTCTTTAACCTTGGCAAAATAAACTTCTAAATTGATTGGGACCTGTCTCAGATATATTTTGGTTTACAGTCATGGTTTAAAATTGTTTCTCTGTTGACCATTCTTTATAGCCAGAATTTCAGGTTTTTACCTAAGTAAGAAAGTTAACGTTAAATAAATGGCTTTTTTTTTTTTTGGCCAATAACTCAGGATTTACTGTTTTTATTAAATCAACAATATTAGACCAAGAAATCTAAATAACAATGTATGTCGACAATTCTGAAGACATTTCTAATTTTATTTTACCAATGATTTTAAAGCCAGGTTATTTATAAAAGGTTTACTGGAGTCATGTGAATTGAAAAGCATTTGGACTTATTAATTGATGAGCACTTTTATTTTTAAGCCAGTTTTGTACCCTGTGGTCACAACACATAACAAAACATATGCATGCACACATAAACACACCGAAGTGTGCACACACACACTCACATACACACACACATGCATGCACACACAAACACACCTAAGCGTGCACCCACATTCACATACACAAACACACACATGCATGCACACATAAACACACCTAAGTGTGCACACACACATTCACATACACACAAACACACATGCACGCACACATAAACACACCTAAGTGTGCACACACACATTCACATACACACAAACACACATGCACGCACACGCAAACACACCTAAGCGTGCACCCACATTCACATACACAAACACACACATGCATGCACACACAAACACACCTAAGCATGCACACACATTCACATACACAAACGCATGCACACATAAACACCTAAGTGTGCACACACACATATTCACATACACAAACACACACATGCATGCACACATAAACACACCTAAGTGTGCACACACACATTCACATACACACACATGCATGCACACATAAACACACCTAAGCGTGCACATACATTTGCATACACACACATGCATGCACACATAAACGCACCTAAGCGTGCACCCACACACATTCACATACACAAACACATGCATGCACACACTCACATACATGTACACGCGAGCATGCACACACACACACACGAGTAGTTTTTACCTCAACACCAGTAGACAGGTTCTCTAAACTAGAAAAAAATACGTTTCATTAAGCGAAAACCACATCCTCATTTTTTTTACAAACTTCACCAAAAACGCATCTTACTTTCCTACTATTCTCTTAGAAACCCTAATTCCGAGTAAAAAACCTAGGGTTACTTACCACAACATGACTTTAAGATTTTCAATTACTGGAGAGAATTTTGAGACTAAATTTACCAAATTAATCTCACTAAAGATTACTAAAGTCATGTGAACTGAAAGGCCTCTGGGCTAGCTTCTATTGGTCTGATAAATATTTACTTTTCTTGAAGCCAACTAATTAGAGTGCTTTCATATGACTCGTAGTAAAATATTATTTCCGTGTGACACATAAACATACAGACTTAACAGACCCAGCCAGAGGTAGATCTTAGGGATTTAAAATGTTTCACTTGCCTGTTTTTCAAAATTTTTTTCTTCCCTACTTTAGACTACTAATCTCTTGATTATCTATTCCATGCCTTAAACAATTGTTAACTAGCCAACTCTAAATTTGCATCTCCAAATACACGACTTAGGTGAAGCAAGGTAAAAAATGTACATCTCAAAGCTCATTGGATCTAAAAAAGGCAAGGTCTGTTACGTAAATGAAGCCATTGTCTCCCCCTTAAAGTTCCCAGTGGTTTAGATGCAGAGACATCGATGTCCTTACATATGGAAATCTCCTTTAAAGACAGAATTTTATTGCAGTGACTTAGTTTGACAGGTAGCATTTTCAGTTGAGCTTGATTAGGTCACTCGCCTAGGGTGGAACAGAGCCAAGAAACAGAGCCAAGAAAGCATGCACGATTTTCTTACCTAAATGTGCAACGAGTGGCCCCCTGCAGTAATGACCATTTCCTGTAAACTGTCCTCAGTCATCCTTAACCTTTATAGCTCTCACCTGCCATTATACACACCAAGGCCATCTCTGGTATCTCTGAAAGCCAAAGAAGCCAGGTAACGCACTACAGAGAAAGCAGAACTTTAGACCTAAGAAGAATCTGCCATGACTCTTCAGACTCCACCAAGAAAGCAGAACAGTGTTCTCTGTGGGAAGTGGAAAAGTTCCTTTTTAAAGTTTCCTTTGTTATTAAAGAATAAGTGTGCTAATAACTTTGTGAGGCCCTGTCCTCTGTAGCTGTTAACAAGACATGCCATGCTTATAGGCACATAGTATATTCTATGTCCTTGTACTTTAACCAAGATATCTGTACTGGATGTGTTCACAGGCATGTCCCAGCTCTCCATTGCTTTTACCTGTTTAGAAAAGTTTTAAGTTGTTAGCCAATCATGTTTTAGTTTAGATTGTGAGGTCTGGCTCCAGCCAACGGAGATCAGACACAGCAGTAAGGACGACCCCACATGCGTAAGGCATAAACTTGTGTGTTTTCCTTTGTTCATTGTACTCTGGAGGCAAGATGGCTAGTGAGGGTGCCCTTCCTGCAGCCCAGGAAGTAAAAATTGCATTGCTGAAAGATCCTTTGTCTCAGTGCTAATTTTTCTTTGCTGCACTGAGCATCTATTCCCAACAACCCCCACACAGGGCAAGTGGTGCTTTGATTCTGAGTTATTTAAGGGATCCAAGTCATGGTATTACAGGAGCTAGAAATAAATTTAGGCAGATAGGGAGGGTAAGAGAGTCCTCAGTAAGCTTTCCTTTTAATAAAAAGCAGCCCTCAAATAATTTCTTTCCTAACAAAAAGCAGCCTGAAAAATCAAGCTGCAAGCATAGATAAGCAAGCTAAAAGCTTACATAGGTAAGGGCCGGCAGCTGTGGCAATAGAAGAGGGATACCTGGAAGCCAGGCATGTTCAACATAGAGGTTCCCTTTTCTCTTTTCTTTGTCAGCACCTGTGCAGTAAAAAGCAGGCAACGTGGCACCGGCCAGGTAGAGACCCCATCTGGATAATAAAAGATTAGGGTGGGGTGGCCAGCTTCTTCGTGCACTATGAAAATGACATGCCTAGTCTGACCAATCGCTCGTGTCCCGTGTAAATCAGATACTCCCTCCTCAAGCTCGTCTATAAAACCTGTGCTTTCACCAAGGGACTGGAAGACCCACTCGGGTGCCCTCTCTCTCTGCAGCTGAGAGAACTATCCTCTTTCCTCTTTCCTTAGCCTATTAAACCTCTGCTCTTAAACTCACTTCTGTGTATCTGCAGCCTCAATTTCCCTGGTGTGAGAGGACAAACCTCAGGCATTTACCCCAGACAAGATGCGGCTTCAATCAGAACCCTTCTTTAGACCATTTTTTTTCGCTTGGTACCAAAGACGGCAAAGATTCTCTTTCGGGGAGAAATAGAGTGGAAGAAAAATAAACAGAAGAACAATTTTTAAGAAAGGAAGCATACAGAGAAATCAAGTGCATGTTGTTTTCTTTTTTGCAGCTTCAAGGAGTTTCAGGCAATCCAGAGGCCTTGTTACCCATGGTTTGGAATTCTCATTCAGATTTGACCGAGTCAGGTAGAACCAGTCAAATCCGACGGGAGAAAGATCGAACTGACAACAACAAAATGAAACAATATGATTACCGAGCTCTAATGTAAGCAGAAATTAAGACCAGCTGCTGGGCAATCTTCACTTTCAGTCATCAAGGAGAATTTTCAAGAAAAAACTCCAGTTCAACGACTTCCTAGAAATGGGGCCCAAGCTGAAGACTGCTCTCTACTACCTCAGAAGCGGAAAAATCCCAAACTCGCCTTCCCTGTTGGAAGAAAGCTGAAACTCCAGAAAAGGAGTTCTTCCGTGTGGGACGTAGAAAAGCTCCTTTTTAAAGTTCCCTGTCTTGTTAAAGAATAAATGTGCTCATAACCTTGTGAAGCCCTATCCTAAGTAGCCATTAGATGTGCCATGCTCACAGGCACGTAGTACATTCTGTGTCCTTGTACTTTAACCAAGATATCTGTGCTGGACGTGCTCACAGGCATGTCCCAGCTCTCCACTGCTTTTACCTGTTTAGAAAAGTTTTCAGTTGTTAGCCAATCAGGTTTTAGTTTAGATTGTGAGATCTGGCTCCAGCCAACGGAGATCAGACACAGCAGTAAGGAGGACCCCAAATGCGTAAGGGATAAATTTGTGTGTTTTCCTTTGTTGATTGTACTCTCGTGGCACGATGGCTAGCAAGGGTACCCCTCCTGCATCCAGGAAGTAAAAGTTGCCTTGCTGAGAGATCCTTTGTCTCAGTGCTGATTTTTCTTTGCGACACCAAGCATGTATTCCCAACATTCAGCAAAAGAAACCTTAGATCTCAAGCAAATGTTGGGAGATCAGGGATTTTCTTGGGGAGAGGCGGATACTCCTGGACTTCAGCAAATTGTCCCATTTGTTTGAGCAATAAGGAGAGCCCAAGCTGATACCAAGCACAGATAGGAGTGTCTACAAAAAGAGTCAAACTCTGTAAAATATTTGAAGGGATTTATTCTGAGCCAAATGTGAGGGACCACAGCTTGTGCCACAGCCCTCAGGAGGCGCCGAGAACATGCCCCTGGCTCACTGGGCTCTGCCCCCTCTCTGTGCCTGACCACGCACCACCTCATTGCTGCCTTTGCAGAGTGCCCCTCCCATCCCTCTGCCTGGACACCCTTCCCCGGGTCCTGCTGAGGCTTTTTCACACAGAAGCCCCAGCCTGAGGCGCATCCTTCCCTCTGACATATCAAGGGGAGGCTCTCCTACCCCTCGAGTTCCTGAGATTCCCTCGCCCTCTCCCAGACCCTCTGTCTGGGGCCCTAAATGCCTGCACATCCCTCCTCTGTCCTCAGATTCAGAAAGTAGAGCAGGGTGGGGGCTGGCTGGAGGGGGCCGCTGCCACCCATCAGGTTTCCCCCAGGAATCTGACACAAAGGGCTTGGTGGGGGTGGGTGCCTCTCTCTAAGCTCGGGGGGTCAAGCAAGCAAATCCTGGATGGGAGGGCTACAGGGTGCTGTGTGCAGACCGTCCCCAGGCTGGATCCCCCAGGAGGCAGATGACTGGACACACCCTGCTGTCCAGGGACGTGAATGTCCATCCTCTGACAGGACATTCGGCCTCCCTCCTGGGACACTCACGTTATACGTGGGTCCCCTCCGGAGCCTGGCCTCTGCAGGTGTGCATCTGTGGGCAGCATCATTTTCCTGGCTGAGGAAAGAGGAGATTGGAGTTAGGGCAGGAATGGCTCCACACCATTGTGGCAGGTCAAGTCTCACTAACAGCTGAACAGGCAGGCCCCCATCACAACCGTCTCAGCACTGACGGAGTGGTTAAGTTAAATATTAAAAGCAGGCCAGGTGTGGTGGCTCACGCCTATAACCCCAGCACTTTGGGAGGCTGAGGCAGGCAGATTAAATGAGGTCAGGAGTTCAAGAGCATCCTGACCAATATGGCGAAACCCTGTCTCTACTAAAAATATAAAAATTAGCCGGGTGTGGTGACACATGCCTGTAATCCCAGCTACTCAGGAGGCTGAGGCAGGAAAATCGCTTGAACCTGGGAAGCAGAAGTTACAGTGAGCTGAGATCGCACCACTCCACTCTAGCCTGGGTGACAGAGCAAGACTCTGTCTCAAAAAAATTTAATTAATTAATTAATTAAAAGCTGAGAGAGCCAGTGCCCTTCCACAAAGGCTGGAATGTAGCAAACGTCCACCAAGAGTTTGGTTCAGGCCTTTTCTGGGCCTTCAGGCACGACAGGATAATGAAGGAATTCTTAACAGGACCCGTTTAGGATTAAACAAGTTTTATTGGGGTCTAAAGGAGCTCCCCAAACCTCCATGATTTAGCAGGAGACAAGATGAGGTGATCACCCCAGCAGCACCAGGGCCCTCTGGGTTAAGTAAATGCACTGAGGCTGCAGAGGAAGGTCTTCAGGCCGCAGGCCTTAGTTACAGATGAGAAGTTCATCACTTATGTCTTAGGGGAATGCACACTTACTTGCAGACATGCAGCTTCGAAGGTAAATAAGCTCTGGAAAACTGCGATTGTGAGTTGGTCTGGTGCTATTTTCTAGCCTTCTCTCTGTGCCCGTTTGCAGAAGCAAACTCTCTTCTTTCCCAGCTCATCTGCATCTCGTTACTGGGCTGAGAGAAGCAGCAGCCTGGCCCTTGGCCGGGTCTGGGAACACTTCGACTCCGTAGGCTCCGGCGCCAGACGCTGTGCTAGGGAAGGAGCGGGAGGGTGTGGGAGGGGAACAGGGACACGATGAGCTCCACAGACACAGCCACCGTGGGTCCTCTTGCAGGCTGAGAGGCTGTCCCTGCCTTTGGGACACAGCGTGTGCCTCCAGTGAGGGGACAGTAGGTTCCTTTGCCCACAGGCCCAGGAAGCTCCCACAGGGAGTGGGATGACCTCCTTCCCATCTTGGAGGAGGGTGGCAGCCTCAGGGCCTTTGGCTGCATGCCCAGTGGGCACAGGATGTATGTGGATGGGCCGGGGGTGGGCCACCCCGAGGGGCTGGAATTCATAGGGTAGCAGGGTATAAAGGGGGCAGAGGCCTGGGGCCAAGGCGTCCATGGCAAGGATGGTTCTGCTGCTGCTGAGCCTGGGGCTCGGCCTCATCTCGGCCCAGGAGTTCAACTCCCGCACGGTTGTGCAGAGGAACGACATGGCCAGGGTGGGTCTGCAGTGGGATCTGCGGGGGAGGGGCCAGGCCTCAAGGCAACTGTCCTCCCCCGACCCGGGGCCTTTGACCTGTGACCAGGGCAGCTGCTCCAAGGGGAGCCCACCTCTCCTCCCCAAGCTGTGACAGCAGCCTGTGAGGGCAGGGATTGCGCCAGGAGGGTCAGGTGGCAGAGGCCTGGGAGGGTGACTGGGGCCCTGAGAGGTCAGAGGGGGCCCTGGGAGGGCAGAGGGGAAACTTGGGGAGCGGAGTGGGGCCCAATGGAGAGATGGGGCCCCTACGAGGACAGAGGGGTTCCTAGGAGTAGAGGGGAGACCTGGGGAAAAGAAGGGGAGTCTGGGGAAAGTGAGGAGAGGGGGGCCTTGAGAGGACAGAGGGCAGAGCTAGGGGGCAGAGAGGGCCCTGGAAGGGTGGAGGGGCTCTGGTTGGGAGCCAGGTACTCAGGGGCGGGGCCCTGGGAGGGAGGACTGCGGGCACGATGCCTCCCAGGGTTGACCTGCAGCCCCGCCCACTGGAGCCCTTTGTCTTCAGGTTTCGGGGGTCTGGTATTCCATTTTCATGGCCTCAAATGACCTGAATCGGATTAAAGAAGATGGGGACCTGAGGGTCTTCGTCCGGAATATTGAACACTTGAAGAACGGCAGCCTCAGATTTGATTTCCAATGCGTGTGCGTGTTGCCCGTCTCGGCTGGCATCAGGAAGATCCACGCCCCACCACCCAATGCACACTCTCACTCTTGCACACACACGCTCACACGCTCACTAGCTCGTGCTCCTGGGAGAGCCTGAGCCTGTGCGTATGACCCAGGGGGTGGGGCGGGGAAAGGTGGGAGCAGGGATTTGGTCAGCCTGGTGCTGTGCTCTTCCCTGGAACATGGAGATGAAGTCGCCCCCCTTCCGAGGCTAGGGTGAGGTTACAGGCAATGAGGGTGTCAGGGGTGGGGGCTGCAGCAGGGCCTGGCTGTGGAATGGCACCCTGGGCATTGGGGTGGGGAGCCTGTGCCCTGGAGGGGGGTTGGCTCTGCCGTCGCATGTCCAGGGGGCTGGAGCTCCACTCCCGGCATCATCCTGGCTGGCTTCCAGGGTGCAGGGGGAGTGCGTGGCCGTGGCGGTGGTCTGCAACAAGACAGAGAAGAATGGGGAATACTCCATCAACTGTGAGTGGAAGCCAGACCCCCCGGTCTGACAGCTGGGGGTCCCCTTTCTCCAGGGTCTGGGCCACATTCTGGTGGCCACTGACTTTCGGGATTTTGTGTAAGCCCCCGACAGCTTGACCCTGCACTGAAAGGACCCATCCTGGCACCAACCCTATGGGGGCTCCTGGCCCAGGGGAAGCAGGGAGGCAGGCGTGTCATGCTGGACTCTGGAAAACGAGCCCACTGAGGGGCCACCAGTCTCTGCAAGCCACTGACAAGGAGGGAGGGGGCTGTGCCGCTGCTACCCACGCCCTGGGCGAGCGTGGGGTCTCCACTGGGCAAGCACTGTGGGCTCCTCCCCTCCCCCCTCAAAAGGCCACTTGACCCGGCATCCTCACTGGAGGCCACACAGCACACCTGTCACAGGACCCTAAGGGCGGTGGGGCCGTGGCTACAGCCAGGTCACACTGAGCTGTGTCTCCATGCAGATGAGGGCGAGAACACGGTGGTGGTCTCGGAGACCAACTACAATCTGTTCATCACCTTCCACCTCCAGAACTTCAGGAACGGGAGCGAGACCAATGTGCTGGCACTCTATGGGACTTCCGCTGACCCCCTCCAACCCCCTCAAAATCTGGCCCAACCCTGGTGGAGGGTCTCACCATGGCCCTGGGGTTTGGAGAGGTGGTTCCCATTTGCCATGCCTAGTCACAGACACACTGTTAGGGTGCTGGGCGCTGCCGTCCTTCACCTCCCATCTCACTCAGCACAAAGCCCCTCTGGTCAGGGCGTGACCCCCTGCCCAGCCTCAGCACTGCCTGAGCGCCCCCAGCCAGGCCCACCCTTCACACAGAGCCAACTGTGTTCCCAGCACGGGTCCCGCAGCTGGAACCCTCCTTCTGAGCAGATTTGAAGACACCTGCAGAAAGTATGGACTCGGCTCACAAAATATTGTCGACTTGACCCACGAAGGTCAGCCCCGCGGCTCCCAGACCAAGAGGGAGGCGGGATGGGGTGGGGATGGGGTGTTCCTGCCTGGTCCCTGTCCCTGCACTGAGAGCCTTCTCTGTCCTCCCAGATCACTGCTACTCCAAGCGCTAGAAGTGCCTGCCCAGAAGACCCAGGAGGACCACATGTGAGCTGCAGCTCGGGTCGGGGAGGGGCTGGACGGGGAGAGCTTGGGGCCAATGTCAGAGGCTGGGGGTCCCAGCCCAGGAGGGCCACCGGTGCCCACCTCTGCCCTGGTCTGGGAACAGAACACAAGGTGCTTGGTGAAAGGTGCCGTGAAAAGCATCCCTGGGGTTGGGGCAGTGATGGGGCCTTCCAAGGTGATAGGGTCTGAGCAGAAAGTGCGACGAGGCCTGTGGGAGTCTCCAGGGGCTGCTGTCACCACAAGCGGGTGACTCAGACAACCAGGATTTACTTTCTCACAGCCTGGAGCCCGAGGTCTGCAATCCAAGGCTGTGCTCCCTCCACAGACTCCAGGGAGGGTCCTTCCCGCCTCTTCCAGCTGTGGGGGCTCCAGGCATCCCTGGCTTGTGGCAGTGTCACTCCAGCCTCTGCCCCCATCTGTATGTCCTCTTCTGCCTCTTCTAAGGACACCTGTCATTGGATTTAGGCCCATCTTCAGCCAGAATGATCTCCTCCGGTCAAGATCCTTAGCATCACACCTGCAAAGACCCTTCCCATCAGACGCCCTTCACAGGCCCCAGCCACTAGGAGATGAGCATGTCCTTTTAGGGACACGACTCAGGCCACCAAGGCTCCTTCTCCCAGCTGCCCCTCCCTTCTCAGGAGTGGTCCTGGCCCAGCAAAAACCCCCAGGGCCCCCTTCCCTTCCCAGAGCCTGAGCCTCCCAGAGACACGGCCCTAAAGGCACCTCTGCATTTCTGCATGATGGTCCCTGAGGTTAAAGGAGCAGATGTACCTGGGGTGCATGGTGGCCCCAACATGCAAGTGACAGTAACCAAGGCCCTACCCCTTCCCTTCCCTCCCCTCCCAGCTCCTCCCCTCCCCGCCCCTCCCTGGGCTCAGCCACTGCCTTTGGGGGAGGATGATCAACAGGGTCACAGCTGAGGCAGGTGCCCGAGCCCCCCTCCAAGTTCTGGTGAATAAAAGGGAGGTACCAATCCGTGGTGATTTTGTGGGTTGAAAGCGATTGGTGGTTGGGCATCTGTTAGATGTGAAAATGAAAGGGTGCTCTCGAAATCACAAAACCGCAGAGGGGACACGAGTGGGTGATTTCCGAAGGTCACAAATGGGAAGCAGGAGTGTGGCCAGAAAGGGGCAGCAGGAGGGGCCCTGCCGACGGTGGAATGTCCTGCTCTGTGACCCCAGCGGTGGACGTCAGACCCTGCATGTGCAGCAAATACGCGGCTCTGTCTGAGGAGCCGCTGGCCCTGCCCCTACCCAGGGGAGAACATTTTGCAGCCCAAGACCCAGAAACATTTGCACTGGGGGCGTGCACTGGGCGGCCCCAACTCTGGCGTCTGTGTGAGCTCTGCAAGGGGTCATCCTTTGGGTCACAGTCCCAGGTGCTGAGGAAGAACCTGTCCCCAGAGCCAAGTGGAGGCACCTCAGGATGAGGGTCCTGATGCCACCCCCCCCACCTCCATCGGGAGCTCCAGGCTGTAGGGCGATGTTGGGCAGAGCTTTGGTGCCTGCTGTAAGGGTGCCAGGCTTGGGGAAGGGGCAGCTCCATTGGGATGGGAGGGGTGAGAGGCACCTGGCATTCCCGAGGCTGCTGGCTTCCAGCCCCTGTTTGGCTCTAGGCCCAGCCTGCTGGGCCGCAGCAGGAACACACGAGAAGCTGCCCACTCGGTGGGGCTATTGGTGTGGAAAGCTGGCCTTGGGGCAAGATGGCTAGTGAGAGTACCCTTCCTGCATTCCAGGAAGTAAAAAATTCGCTCTGCTGAGAGATCTGTTGTCTCTGTGATGATTTTCTTTGTGGCACCAAGCATGTTTCCATCCTAACCCTAAGCTCCAGGAACGTCACCACAAAGGCATCTGGGATGCAGGGACAGATGCTGGTGAGAGTGTCTGTGTAGGTGTCTTCTCTGAAAGGGACAAAACACAAAAACAAAAATAAAGAAGGAGACTGGTGCAGCAGCTCACATCTGCAATCCCAGCACTTTGGGAGGCCGAGGTGGGCGGAACACTTGAGGTCAGGAGTTGGAGACCAGCCTGGCCAACATGGCGAAACCCCATCTCCACTAAAAATACAAAAAATAGCCAGGCATGGTGGTGGGCACCTGTAATCCCAGTTTCTCTGGAAGAGGAACCAGGAGAATCACTTGGAACTGGGAGGCAGAGGTTGCAGTGAGCTGAGATCACACCACTGCACTCCAGCCTGGGCAACAGAGCGAGACTCAAAAAAAAAAGGAAGGAAAATCTGCCTCTCTGGAAGCCAGGACAACTCACATTACTGCTGGAAGGACACCTGCCCACACGTACCAGTGCGGCTCCAAGCTGGAAGACAAGCAGGGTCTTGCCCACATCCCCAAACCACAGCCACCCTTCGGGGGTGGGGATGTGCCATTCACTTGCCCCACTGCGGGCAGTCAGAGAGGCCAGTGATGGCCTGAGCTCAGGAGTTCCAGACCAGCCTGGGCAACGTGGTGAAACTGGTCTCTACTGGAAATATAACAAATTAGCCAGGTGTGGTGGTGCATGCCTGTAATCCCAGGTACTTGGAAGGCTAAGGCATGAGAATCACTTGAACCCAAGAGGTGGAGGTTGCAGTGAGCTGAGATCACGCCACTGCACTCCGGCCTGGGCAACAGAGCAAGACTTTGTCTCAAAAATAAACAAATAAATAAAATTTTAAAAATAAAAAATAATTAGCCGGGTGTAGTAGCCTGCACCTGTGGTCCCAGCTACTTGGGAGGCTGAGGCAGGAAGATCCCTTTAGGCCCAGGAGGTGGAGGCTGCAGTGAGCCAAGATTTTCCCACTGTACACCAGCCTGGGCAATAGAACAAGACCCTGTCTCAAAAAAAAGAAAAACAGAAGCAAAAAACATGTATTTCATAACCATAAAAGGGTAAACTCCTTAAGAAGACAGAACAATTTGTAGATGTGTGTGCGCTCAATAAACGTGGGTCAAACACAGGAGCAAGTAGCTGAAGATCACAAGTGAGGGACAGACAGATGAATGAGTCAGGGATGTTTGACTCTTCTCTCTCAATAACTCCACTAGTTCCTGCGGCTGCTGTAACCAAGGACCCCAAACTGGGGTCAAAACAACAAAAATGTATTCCTCACATTCCTGGAAGCCAGCAGTCCAGGATCACTGTCACCAGGCTGAAATCCAGGTGTCGGCAGGGCTGTGCTTCCTCTGAGATGGGAAGTGAGGATCCTTCCCACCTCCCCAGCTTCTGGTGGCTCCAGGCATCCCTTGGCTTTTGGTGGCATCACTGGGATCTTGCAGGCTAGCATCCCAAATCTCTCTGCTCCATCTCCACATCCCCTGGTCCCCTGTACATGGCAAATGTCTCCCCCGCCCTAACTACAGAGGCAGTAAGAATGTCAGAGGACTGCCAGGAATTAGGGAGCAGAAGGGATGAAGAGGTGGAGCACAGGGGTTTTTTGGGCAGTGAAGTGATCCCCTATGACAAGGGTCTCCAACCGGTTAGGAACCTGGCCACAAAGCAGGAAGGGCATTGACAGCCACCGCTGGAATCACTGCCTAAGCTCCGCCACCTGTCAGATCAGCAGCAGAGAAGCAAGAACCCTACTGTGAACTGCACATGCCAGGGATCTGAGTGGCAAGCTCCTGATGAGACTCTAATGCGTGAAGACCTGTCGCTGCCTCCCATCACCCTCAGATGGGACGGTCTAGTTGCAGGAAAACAAGCTCAGGGCTCCCACTGATTTTACCTTATGGTGAGTTGTAGAATTCTTTCAGTATATATTATAACATCATCATCGTAGAAATAAAGTCCACAATAAATGCAATGCACGTGAATCATCCTGAAACCACCCCCTCCCCTGGTCCATGTTGACGAAACCAGTTCCCGGCGCAGAAAAGGTTGGAGACCGCTGCTGTATGAGACTACAAGCCTGGGTACACGTGTTGAAACCCAGAGAACGCGCAAAACTAACAGAGAACTCTAAGGAAGACTGCAAACGCCGGAGGATAAGGATGTGTTGATGTCGGCTCATCAAACTGCAACCAACGCACCCTGCGGGAGAGGGGGGTGGCTGACAACGGGTAGGCTGGAGGGGGGGATGGGAACTCTGCACCTTCCACTCCGTTTTGCTGTGAACATAAAACTGCTCTGAAAAATATACTCACACATATATATTTATAATAGCTCCTCTGCCCCTTTTCATAAGGACACCTGTGATTGCATTTAGGATCGCAGATAACTCAGGATCATCTCAAGGCCCTAATTTAACCACACCTGCAAGGTTACTTTCTTCATGTAAGGTCACATTCACAGGTTCCATGGATTAGGATCTGATGTCTTTGGGGGCCATTATTCTGCCTACTAATTGTGGCGCACACCTGTAGTCTGACCTACTCAAGAAGCTGAGGTGGGAAGATCAACTTAGCCCAGGAGGCGGAGGCTGCAGTGAGCTGAGATCACACCACTGTACTCCAGCCTGGGTGACAGAGCGAGACCCTATCCCAAAAAAAAAAAAAGATATTCCTAATCATGGGTCATAGAATAAGCCCCAATATAAGTCAAAGGATGTAAATAACATAAAGGGAATTCATTTACTTCTTTACCACTAAATTTTCCTACTGAATGAATATCCTCCAATCAAAGAACAAATATTCAAATTACATACATGTGACAAAGACCTCTTCGTAGAATATTTGAAGAAGTCTTACAATCAATAGAAAAAAAATCCCAATTTAAAAATGGAAGCACACAGGAAGAGACACTTCACAGAAGAGGATACTCGAGCAGCCTCCAGGCACAGAAAAGATGCTCACCAAGAGAGCCACAAATCTGAGCTTGGGGCCAAGCTGATCCACACCCACTGGAGCCGCTCCTGTGTGAGGAGGACGCCCCAGTGCTGCCGAGGATGCGCGCCATCGGTAGGAATGCAAAGTGGTACACTCGCTTTAGGAAAAAGTAAAAGCACATCTACTCATGACCCCGAATTCCACTTCTAAATATTTAACTTAAAAATGGAATTATAAGTCACTCAAGGACTTGGATCATTAACAGCCCAAAACCAGAAGGAACCCAAATGTCCACCAAACAGCAGAACAGATGAATCAATTATAGGATGGTCACATAAGGAAAGACTACCCAGCGATGACAATGAACCAAGTGCAACAACACGTAACAGACGTAATGACAGGCACCCAAAGGGGAAAGGAAAAAGTAAAGTGATGACTTTGCAGATAAAATGATCTTACAGATAGAAAACCCTCAAGGGCTGGGCATGGTGGTTCACGCCTGTCATCCCAGTGCTTTGAGAAGCTGTTGGAAACAGATGCTCAGTGCCGCAAAGAAAAATCGGCACTGAGACAAAGGATCTCTCAGCAAGGCAATCTTTAGTTTCTGCAGAAAGGGTACACTCGCCAGCAGTCTTACCACGGGAGTACAACGGACAAAGGAAAAGCAGACACATTTATCCCTTACGCATTTGGGGTTGTCCTTACTGCTGTGTCTGATCTCTGTTGCTTGGAGCCAGATTCACAATCTACAACTCAACCTGATTGGCTAATAACTTAAAACTTTCTTGAATAGGCAAAGGCAATGGAGAACAAAAGGAAAAGAGGGAGTCCAAATAAGGAAGGGACAGGAAGTTGCTTGGGAAAGGACTTAGAGAAGTAATAGCATCAATATCTTGGTTAAAGCACAAGGACATAGAATGTACTACATGCCTGTGAGCATGTCTGACAGCTACATAGGATAGGGCTTAACAAAGAGTTATTAGCAAAAAGCAAGAAGGCTTTGAAGAAAGTCTTTAAAACTATTCTTTCTAACACTGATGATTATTCTTTAACAGGACAGGAAGCTTTGCAGAAGAACTTTTCTACCTCCCACAGAAGCCAAGGCAGGAGGACAGCCTGAGCTCAGGAGTTTGAGACCAGCCTGAGCAACGTGGCAGACCTCGTCTCTATGAAAAATATATGAAAATACAAAAATTAGCCAGGCGTGGTAGCACAAGCCTGTAGTCTCAGCTACCCAGGAGGCTGAGGTGATAGGATCTCTTGAGCCCAGGAGGTGGAGGCTGCAGTAAGCCAAGATCATGCCACTGCACTCCAGCCTGGCAACAGAGCCAGACCCTGCCTCAACAAATAAAAGTTTTAAAACCCTAAAGATTAAAACAAAAGCTATTAGAACAAAGTCAGAAAAGCTGAGGCTATAACATCAACACTCAAAAATCAGTTGTGTTTCTTTTTTCCAGTTTCCGACTGAATGATCACGAAGGCCAAGGTCCCGGACTCTGTTTCCATTTGAAGAGTCCTTTAGGGGCATACTACCTGCAAGATGCAGGCTGGTGTCTTCAGGCCGCCTCACTCCCGGGGCCCCGACTCCCCTCCCCTTCATGGTGGCTGCTCGGGGTCTCTGGGGCTGTGGCAGGGCTGGGGGTGCAGCTCCTTCCTCGTCACTCTCCCCACTGATCCCAGTCAGGTTCGGGCACGCCTGCAGCTCTGGGAGTGTAGGATGGCCCATCACAGCTCGCACGGAGCCTTCCCCGTCCAACTTCCCATGTCAAAGCGGGGATGTAAATGGTGCAGCCTCTGTGGAAACAGCCTGGCAGTTCCTCAAATAGTTAAACACAGAACCACCATATGACCCAGCAACTCCACTCCTGGGCCAGAGAAATGAAGCAAGGGGCTCAAAAACACCTGCGTGGGCGTTCCCAGCAACAGCACACAGGACAGCCGAGAGGTGCCACGGGCCCGCACACCCACCCACCCACACAAGCGTCGGGGTGAACAGACATGGATCAGCCAGCAAAGGAAGGAAATTCTGACCCACGCGAAGACAGAGACGAACCGGGAAGGCATTCTGTTGAGTAAAACAAGCCAGACACGGGCTGGGTGCAGTGGCTCATGCCTGTAATCCCAGCACTTTGGGAGGTCGAGGCAGGCGGATCACCTGAGATCAGGAGTTCAAGACCAACCTGGTCAACATGGCGAAACCCCGTCTCTACTAAAAATACAAAAATTAGCCAGGTGTGGTGGCGCATGCCTGTGGTCCCAGCTACAAGAATAGCTTGAAGGCACAAGAATTGCCTGAACCTGGGTGGTGGAGGTTGCAGTGAGCTGAGATTGCGCCACTGCACTCCAGCCTGGGTGACAAAGCGAGACTCCATCTCAACAAAAAAAAATAATAAAAATAAAAATTTCAAAAAGCCAGACACAAAAGGCTGCATATTCTATGAAATATATAGAATAGGTAAACCCTAAGAGCTGGAGAGTAGAACAGTTTGTGATCCAGGGGGCCGGGAAGTAGGGGCAGTGAGGGCCCATGGCCAGAGTTTCATTTTTCTTTTTCTTTCTTCTTTTTTCTTGAGACAGGGTCTCACTCTGTCACCAAGGCTGGAGTGCAGTGATGTGTTCTCTGCTTACTGCAGCCTCGACTTTTTGGGCTCATGTGATTCTCCCACCTCAGCGTCCCAAGTAGCTGGGGCCACAGGTGCATACCACCATGCCCGGCTAATTTTTTTATTTCCAATTTTGTAGAGACAAGGTCTCGCTATATTACTCAGGCTGAATCACTCCGGAGCTCAAGCGATTCTCCGCCTCAGCCTCCCGCATAGCTGGGACTACAGATGCGCACCACCACACCCAGTTATTTATTTTTCATAGAGGCGGAGTCTGGCCATGTTGTCCAGGCCAGTCTCAAAGTCC
This sequence comes from Cacajao melanocephalus, assembly GCA_963573385.1. Taxonomy (NCBI): domain Eukaryota; kingdom Metazoa; phylum Chordata; class Mammalia; order Primates; family Pitheciidae; genus Cacajao; species Cacajao melanocephalus. The sequence continues at coordinate 3,312 of CAUYLG010007765.1, read as the reverse complement.
TGGGCTCCTGATCCTCCTGCCTCTGCCTCCCAAAGCGCTGGAATTACAGGCGTGAACCATCATGCACAGTACTATGAGGCAGAGTTTCTGTTTGAGGAGATGAAAGTTCTTCCAGGGTGGATGTAACTGTTGTACAGCTTTGTAAATGTAGCCACTGCTACTGAATTGTTTGGCTAAAATGGCCCATTTTATGTGATATATACTGTACCACAATTTAAAAAAATTCTTAGCTGGAATTCCTGTGTGGCTCCCTCCCGACCCTGCCGTGACTGACACAGGTGGAGTCTGGTCCGTGGGGCCCCCACCATCCTCTCATCCCTGTGATGAGGAGGAGACAGCCCGGGAAGCTAACGGCTGGTGTGGCCATTCTGCTCCTAAGCTGACAGCCCCGTCTCCCTCGTTCGGGTTGACAACTGAGCTGGCACAGGGCATTCGTGGGGCAGAGCGCCCCAGCGCCCAGCTCCCGCCGTGGGTCACAGCTGCATGTCTGGGATCAGCCCAGCTTCTTGTTCCTCACACACCCACCTGATAGGTATGAGTAAGCTGACTGAATTAAACAAATCCATAGAGCAAATAGCAACAACAAGGACAACAACTAGCCTCTTAGATACAGCAAAATTGGGAAGATGATCCGAAAGGAAAGTTGGGAGATGCTGAGTTAGTGCAGCCTGGGCACCACACAAGGGGTTCCTCTGTTTCCCCAAAGAGAATAGGGAAAACTGCAGGGGGCCAATTTGAATTTAAAAATACTCAACGCAGAGTAAAATCTCAGCTGTCTTCCTAAGAGCGACGCACTGACAGTGATCCCCACACATCAGCGTCACACTGGACAACGTCCTCTCCACATGGAGAGCCGCGCTTTTCTGCTCAAAGCTTCACAGACACCTTCTTGGCTCCTGTGTGCACCGTGGCCTTGAGGTGCCAGCAGCCCACAGGGCTGGAGGCTGTGACAAAACTTGCAGACTGGTGTGGCTGGGGCTGTGGCTGTGGCCGGGGCAGTGACCATGACTGGAGAGTGTGGTCACAGCCGTGGCTGTGGCCGTAGTGGCTGTGGCCGTAGCCGTGGCCGTTGGGGGTGGCCACAGCTGTGACCGTGGCTGGGTTGTATCTATGGCTGGGCTGTGGCTGAGGTGTGACTGTGGCGAGGGCTGTGAAAGCTCAAATCCAGCCACGCGCTCCCTGCTTTTCCCACACTGCAGGCCACCCCTCACCCCATGCCAACATCAGACTTTGACGGTGAGGAGCATTGAACTCCTTTCAGCAAATGTCAACGCCAGGCACACACAAGCACAAATGCCCTCGGCCAGTCCCAAGGTGCCATGCGCAGCTGCTGTCACCCCTTCTCCCCCGCAGGGCCCCTGACTCCCCAGTTCCTGTAGGCTGCCCTCCCTCATCCCTCCAGGCCTTTGCTTGAGTTTCTGGCAGCTTCCCAGGCCCTGCGCCAGGCTGTGCCTGCCCTGAGGCCGTGTCTCCCACAGCCAGGCCAAGCCCAGGCCCTCCCTCCCCTCCCTCCCCTGCAGCCCCCACCTCCCCCAGCCAGTGAGCCCACCCAGGCTCTGCAGCCGCACAGAAAAAGCACTCTCTAAATCCAACTGCCGCTGTTGCTCAAAGCTCCTCCGGGAATGAGAGGAAGCTTCCAGAACCTGGCAGCCCCAGCAGCGTTCCCACGGCAGAGCCCAAGCCCCCGGCTCTCCTGCTCTTCCTCGCCTTGCACAGGCTCTGCTCTCCAGACGGGTCACCTCTCAGTGGGAAGTGCCCCCGGCCAGCGCCATGACCAGCATGTGGAGGGCCATGGCCTGCTGACCACGAGTGGACTCGGCCTCTCGGGGGTGGGCCCGTGTGCCCGTGCAGCGTGGAAGGGTGGGCAAGGTGGGCAGGTGAGGCTGGGCAGGAGCACATGTGGCCAGGGAGGCAGAAAGGAGCACCAAGATTTCTGGCTGTCGGGGCTGGGCCTGGGGGAGACGCCCCAGGGCAGAAAAGGGCTAAGGTTGTGAGTGCCTTGTGGGGTCAGGACCACATGGTAGGAGTGGACCTGGGGAGGCAGGGAGGCCAAGAGGAGGCACCACCCTCCCAGGGCCAACACATGGACCTGCCCTAGTTTGCTGCTTTGGGGATCCGCCTCAGCATCTTGTCCCAGAGCCAGTGGGGGGCACCGGGCCCCCCACCCTCAGCGCCAAGCTGTGCTCCCAAACAGCAGAGGCTAACACCTCCGGCTCCAAAGAGGCTGGTGGGCTCACCTGGGGTCCGGTTGACCCCTCCAGGCTCTGATTCCCAAGAGGTACCCCAGGGAGCCCCATTTCTGCTTGTCTTTCGTGTAACCTGGGGACACAGCAGTGCCCACCTCCCAGATTGATCCCACACTCCTGCCGGCCTGGCCGTGACTTCCCACCACTCCTGTACAAAGAAGCTGGGAAGGACTGGCCCAGATCCTCCCAACACTCTCACACCCCCAATGTCTTCTCTCAGAAGGGGGTCTGGCAAATCCCATAGTGCTGAGGGTGGCTGACAGCCCTGGGAGCCGCCCTGGGGGGCCAGGGCATCCCCTGGAAGCCACTGCTCGATATCAGCGAGGCGGGAGCCCCATCCTGCAGGGTCACAATCCCTCCAGCCAGAAGCCACTCCCAAGTCCAGCACAACCTTGTCAATCACTGTGACACCATCATGTGTCAATCACAGTTCTTGATCAGTCCTCTCTGTGGCCACACAAGCCGAGGAGATGGGTGGAGCCAGGACATACTTGTAAAAGCAGGTGACGCCGTCATGTGTGATGTCAGGCTCATGCTGGCACTGTGAGGAGGGCATCCTGCAGGCCCAGGACAGAGCAGGGAGACCAGGCAGGCAGCTGCCACCTCCATGCAGGAGAGGGACGGGGGCGGGGAGGTGGGGAGGGGCGTGGAGGTGGGGAGGGGTGTGTAGGGGACATAGAGGTGGGGAGGGGCGTGGAGGTGTGGAGGGGTGTGGAGGTGGGGAGGGGCTGTGCAGGTGGGGAGGGGCGGTGCAGGTGGGGAGGGGCGTATAGGGGTGTGGAGGTGGGGAGGGGCGGGGAGGTGGGGAGGGGCGTGTAGGGGGTGTGGAGGTGGGAGGGGTGGAGAGGTGGGGAGGGGCTGTGAAGGTGGGGAGGGGGCGTGGAGGTGGGGGAGGGGTGTGGAGGTGGGGGAGGGGCGTGGAGGTGGGGAAGGGGCGTGGAGGTGGGGGAGGGGCGTGGAGGTGGGGGAGGGGCGTGGAGGTGGGGGAGGGGAGTGCAGATGTGCGAGCGGCTATCGGAATATCACACGAATTAACACAATTCACACGCTTTTCCCAATTAATTCG